>SKCR01035117.1:0-48084 GCA_019454045.1 Zanthoxylum bungeanum
CTGTATGTTTCATTTATGAAATATGGCAGCTGAACGGGAAAATCGCTTTCCTAAAAGGGAACCTTTTGGAGGATGTTTACAACATCCTGGCGGTTTTGTCGTACCAAAACTAGCAAACAAGGTTTGCGGGTTATTCGATCCATAGAGGGATTGAAGTAAGCATTAGGTTCTTGGAACTAACGTTTTGATGTAATCATAATGGTGTATGATTTAATTCAAAACGAAATGATTCTTATGTATATAAGAGGTTAGTGGGAGCGCACTGACAATAAATGTCCTTATGATAATGATATGTCATTTCTTGGAAAATGATATTCCCATATTATAATCGGTGAAAGCTTGGCTTTCATGAAAACTCTCCGTAGAATTCTTGGGAGAAAGAACCTTTATTCTAGGAATAAATATCTATTGGATAGATTTAAAGTTGTTAACACTCTCTGAGAACTCGTACATTGAAAAATGTACGTGACCTGGTGTCTCATACGCTTTGAGCATATGGAGTCACAAACAGGTCAATCCAAGTGATAGTCACTGGATTGATAATAAGAACATTCGTTAGTATCTTAGAGAACTAAGGATGATGTCTTAAACTATGGAGATGGAGAACTTGAAGTGACTGGGATCACTGTTGCAAGTTTCCTAACCGATTAAGCGACTAAAAGTCGTAACAACGGTACTATACAGTTTGAATAACGGTACAGTGAGCTGGAAATCTTCCAAGCAAGATGCTATTGCCGAATAAACAACAAATGCGGGTTATTGCTGCGGCTGAGGCAGCAATAGAAGCCATCTGGGTCATTAACAAATCTAATTAGATTAGATATAGTTCTGTTAGCAGCTGAGCTAGGCTACAGCGCAGAATTAATGAATTAATGGTCTCATCAACGATCCAGATATATACTTCGACTATTCATCTGATTCGTTCGGATCATACATCGTGGCGATGTGATGATCGAATAAATTACATCAGACGATAATCATACAAATCCGCTGACGAAAGCCTTTCCTCATCAGTTTGAGCGAACCGTACATAGTTCGGGTGTAAGACACTCGAGTGATTGGTATAGGCCAAGTGGGAGATTGTTGGACAATTATGACCCATAGCGTCACTATTTGTACAGATCATGGTGTTGTTGTACAAATTAACTATATGACAAGGAGATTGCACTCTTATCATTTGTGATTAGATCACCTAGATGTATAAATGATAGGAATTCCTTATGATTAGTTCCTGGATTGAGATCATATGAGACAGTATCAGTCCATGAAGGATTAATCATTAAATCAGAAAAATTATTCCATTGGTGCAAAAATATGTGAATTCTGATAAAACTTTAGGACAAAAATATTACTCTCTTATCAACTACCCTTGTGACTGTTGTGGGCAAAAATTAGTTGATTAATATTTTGTCAACTGTGTATATGGAGAATGGTAAAAATAATCGGAGAATTTACTTATTCGGTAATTTAGAATGAAACAAAACAACTATTGACTTGGAGTAGAAGTTTCACCTGATTAGTCACTAACTTCTTTATTCTCTTTTCTCTTGTCTTTTTGCTTTTGTGTGCATTAATTTTATTATCTTTTACTTTTCTAAAATGTTTTGGGTATCGTTGCTGTAAGCCCTCACGAGACTATAACTCGTCCACTAGGGACACCTAGGGGTTTAAAGGCTTGTTGCATATGCTAAATGCAACCGTGATCCTTACGAAAGTGGTTTAGTTTAATTTTAATTGTTTCTTGTATTTTATTTTATTTTTTTGCTCGAGGACTAGCAAAATGTTAGGTTTGAGGGTGTGATGAGCGGAAAATATATCAATATTTACCGCCCCTTTTACTTAATATTTTGTTTAGTTTCTCTGGTTTGATGAACGTTTTGATGTGTTTTAGTTTATTTTACAGATAAAATAATATTGGGACACAATGAAATCATTTAGGTCAGAGTACTTTTCTTTCTTTAATTTTCAATTTTTACTTTTCAGCAATGAGGAGGTAACTCCCATTTATTGGGGTAAAAGGTAAAAGTTTTTTACTAATATTTAAATTAATCTCCCTTAATTATAATATATAAACTAGTTAAAACCAGACTTAACGAGGATACCGCCATATTGGTCGGTTGGTAATTATTTAAATTGGTTTTAACCTGACTAAACTGGATACCGCCTAATTGGTCGGTTGGTAATTAATTATTAATTTGACTTAATCTGGATACCGCCTATATGGCTGGTTTGTAATTATCATGAAAAGTTAATATATTATATTAAGGGAGATATCTAAAATAGAAGTAATAAAAGTGGATCTTTTTACCTCAGCATTTTCTTTTATTGTAATTTTACTTTATTTACTTTTCAGCAATTACTTTCAGCAATTTACTTTTCAGCTTTTACTTTTCAGTAATTTACTTTCAGCATTTTACTTTTCAGTATTTAATTTTCAGTATTAATTTCAGCATTACTTTATGTTATTTACTTTTCAGCAATTTACTTTCAGCATTTTACTTTATGTCTTTTATTTTATTTAAGTTTTTTTTACTACCCGTAAATATGTGTCGTAACTAAGCCAGTTATATGAGGTTGTGATGAAATCCAATATCACCGGTTTATAAGGGGTTAAATTATAGTTTGGGTAATTTAAAGGTTTACTTATTAAGTCTTAAGCTTAATGCGTCTTGTTAATTGGCCACTAATAAGATTGATGTGGTAAATCTAAAATAAACTTGACAAAGGAATTTTAGGTTTCAGCCTTAGACTTAATAGCCCACGATCTTCCTTGAGGATAGATAACCCTTTAATAGATTTCCTTACAGGATAGACATATACCTGTCGGGCAGGGGTAGCCATAATTGGAACTTAAACTTAATGAATCCATATAATTTGGTTGACATAGACATATGGTTCAATTGGGTTAAACTGGGTATTTGCGTCTGACCATCGACAGAGGCTTTTGCATAATTTAGTGTTCCAGGTTAGTAAACTGATTTATTACACAAACATAAAATAACCACTTCATCTTTAAAATGATATTGGAAGAAATCACAACCCTAGATAGTTTTTAATATTGAATTTTTTAAACCTACATTCGAGCAATTTTAGTTACTTGTTTTTAATTCAAAACCTTCATCATTTCAAATCAATCAATCAACCTGTTAGATACTAGTAATCATTTGACCTCATAAAATTAATAGATTAGGTATTAAGTCCTCGTGGGATCGTACTTTTTATACTACTTGAACGATACATGCGTTTGCGTTTACGCGTGTGATTACGCCAGTCAATATTACTTCTACCACCCACAAGAGAACAAGGTATTTGTTGCTCTACACGCGGTTTTCCTTGAAAATGAATTCCTAAATACAATGGTAAGTGGGAGGAAAGTAGAACTCGTTGAAAATTGAAATATGAACTGTTCTTTGCACCGTCTCCAAAAACGGAACACGAACAGTTTATCAGGGATGAGACTATACCACAATCTTCTAATACACAAGAACCACGTAGGTCAGAGAGAGTCAGAAAACAACCTGAGAGATATGGGTTTCTGATCTTATCTCATGTAGATATTAATCTTATTGAGGATAATGAGCCGGCTACGTATGAGGAAGCGATACAAGATATCAACCCCGCTTTATGGTAAGAAGCCATGAAGTCCGAAATTGATTCCATGTACACCAACCAAGTTTAGACACTGGTTGATGCACCAGAAGGCGTAAAGCCTATTGGTTGCAAATGGGTCTTCAAGAAGAAGACCGACATGGATGGAAACATACAAATGTACAAAGCTAGGCTTGTAGCGAAAGGGTATCGTCAACGACATGGTGTCGACTACGAAGAAAACTTTTCACATGTTTCCATGATTAAATCCATTCGGATAATGCTTGCTATTGCTGCATATTTCGATTATGAATATGGCAGATGGACGTCAAAACTGCTTTCCTTAACGGAAACCTTTTGGAGGATGTTTATATGCAACAGCCTGATGGTTTTGCCATGCCAAAACAAGCAAACAAGGTTTTCAAGTTGAATCGATCCATTTATGGATTGAAGCAAGCATCACGTTCTTGGAACCAACATTTTGATGAGATCATAAAAGAATATGATTTTGTTCAAAACGAGGATGATCCTTGTGTATATAAGAAAGTTAGTGGGAGCGCACTGACATTCATTATCCTTTACCTAGATAATGTATTGCTTATTGGCAATGACATTCCCATGCTACAATCGGTGAAAGCTTGGCTTTCATTAAAATTCTCCATGAAAGATCTGGGAGAAGCATCATTTATTCTGGGAATAAAGATCTATCGGGATAGATCTAGAAAGCTGCTTGGAATCTCCCAGAGCACATACATTGACAAAGTGTTGAAGAGACTCAACATGGATCAGTCTAAGAGGGGACTGTTTCCAGTGTCACATGGCGTCTCTCTATCTAAGGACATGTGTCCTAAAACTCAAGATGAGAGAGACAATATGAGTAAGATCTCGTTCGCTTCTACAGTCGGATCGATCATGTATGATCTCGTTCGCTTCTACAGTCGGATCGATCATGTATGCCATGATATGTACGCGACCTGAAGTCTCGTATGCTTTGAGCATATGTAGTCACTATCAGGCCGATCCAGGTGATGGTTACTGGGTTGCAGTTAAGAACATCCTTAAGTATCTTAGACGCACTAAGGATGCTTTCTTAATCTATGGAGATGGAGAACTTGAGGTAACTGGGTTACCGATGCAAGTTTCCAAAGCGATAAAGATGACTATAAGTCACAATCTGGGTACATATTTTATTTGAATAATGGAACAGTGAGCTGGAAATCTTCCAAGCAAGAGACTGTTGTCGATTCAACAACGGAAGCGGAATATATCGCTGCAGTTGAGGCAGCAAAAGAGGCAGTTTGGATCTGTAAATTCCTAATTGGATTATGAGTATTTTCGTTAGCAGCTGAGCCCATTCCTTTGTATTGTGACAATAACGGGGCTATAGCGCATGCTAAGGAACCGCGGTCTCATCAACGATCCAAGCATGTACTTCGATGTTTCCATCTGATTCGTGAGATCATACATCCTGGCGATGTGAAGATCGAGAAGGTCACATCAGATGACAACATTGCAGATCCACTGACGAATGCTATTTCTCAGCAAACGTTTCAGCGACATGTACATAGTTCAGGTGTTAGATACTTGAGTGATTGGCTATAGGAAAAGTGGGAGATTGTTGGACAATTATGACCCATAGCAACACTATTTGTAAAAGACATTGTGGTTTTTTGTACAAATTAACTATGTGACAAAGGAAATTATAATTTTATCATTTTGTAATTAGATTACTTGAATATATAAATGATAAAAGTCTTTATGATTAGTTTCGGATTAATAAGATATGAGACAGTATCAATCCACGAAAGGTTTAATCATTAAATATCCCTAGTCGTAGTATTTTCGAGACTGGACATCGATAATGCGGAATAGACTAGTATTACACTTGTGCACATTATAGAAGCGTAACGGCATAGGTCTCATAAATTTGGGTATTGGATACTCATTCAAGTGTAATATGAGGTTCTGTTTACCGATGGTATGGAAACAATTTCGCTCTGGATAGACCCATCGGAATCTCATTGGTATTATGATTATGTGTCTATGGGAATCCGAATCAGGGTAGGTGTATTTAGTCTTAACCTGAGACTTCCATCGCTAATACTTACGACAATAAATACGCTTTGGTTTTGGTCGTCCGGGGCTTTAACAGGTTCTGTGTACGCCTTTTCTGGGTTTATTGAGAATCGTAGTGTATTGGGTGTGATGTCAATATGGAAGTATCACTTCAGTCATATGGAGATGATGATCACGCAAGGATACAGAAATGGTACTCTATTATGTTGCAACTATCGGGATAATATGAAAAGGTCATGATTATCCGATTTAAGAGACTAGTTGCTAGTGATCTGATATATGCTTCGTACGGGGTAGACACAATTCCAACCCCAGGCCTAGCATGTGACATCCGATGTTGGATCCTAATACGTAATACTTAGTATACTACGCCTGGTATAGATTATGTATTCCTTAAAAGAATATTTCTGGAGAATTGGGTAAGCACGGTGCTTTGCTAGAAGCCAACCATGTCTTGTAAATCGGTAAGAATGTGGTACGGGGTACGCAAGTATTCGGATAGTCCGATGACCGAATTTACTGCCAACATATCCAGGGATCTCGTGGGTCGCTTCACAAAGATTCACCAATGACATTTGACTCAAACAGAATTAATTTGGGATTAATTATGAGAGAGAGAAAATTAATCTAGGATTAATTACGACAAGAATTTATTCGGTATAAAATTCGATTAGAATAGAGAGAACGATTAATTTGGAATTAATCGATTATATAATATATTCGATATATTTATTGAAATTAGAATTGGATTTTAATTTGGGCAAACGAATTAATTTAGAATTAATTCTTAAGCGACTTTAATATTTAATTATGTCACAACGGTAAATTCGTTAATTCAGAATTAACGAACCAGAGCCCGAGCGAAGTTGCGCGTTGAGATTATTCGACATAAACTCGGAATTTACAAGTGGTGGGACCCACTTGACTTACATCACACTTTTGACTAGTGATGGAAGTGGTTGAAATGGAGTGTAAGCATTAGATTGCTTATTCAACACTCTAAACAATCTCTACACACTTTGAATTATTTTATTTCATTTGAAAGACATATACCAAATTTGATTTGGTAAATGGTATTAGAATTTTTTGAAAATCAAATACACAAAAATTGAAAACTCTATCCCTCTCCAATACCTCTTTGTCGTGAGCTTCCTTCTCCATTGTAGAAATTTTGTTGCAATTTTTCTTCAAGATAGCACTACAAATGAGTCAACCAAGGTGTTAGGTAAACCATTCCCAATAGTTTGGAACACAATGAGAAGCTTGGAGCTCTTCATCAACATCAAAAGTCTTGAAATCTCTACATCCAAGCAAACCGATCAATGTAAGTTTTTCCGCAACTTCTTTGAGTATTCACACCAATTTGATGTTAGAAGATCATTGGCATGTTCTAGGAACCCAATAACAGTAACTCCCCCTTGCTGGGATGAAAGGTTAAACTTTTATTACTAATATTTAGATTAATCTCCCTTAATTATAATATAATAACTATTTAAAACCTGACTTAATGAGGATACCGCCTTATGGTCGGTTGGACTTTATGAAATTGGTTTTAACCTGACTAAACTAGATACCACATGTATGGTCGGTTGGAATTAATTATAAATTTGACTTAATCATGATACCGCCTATATGGTCGGATGGTAATATCACGCAAAGTTAATATATTACATTTAGGGAGATATCTAAAATAGTATTAATAAAAGTGGATCCTATAACCCCCAACATTTTCTTTTATTGTATTTTTCCCTTTTAATTTCCAGCATTTACTTTCCAGCATTTACTTTATTTAATTTCAGCATTTACTTTCCAGCATTTACTTTATGTCATTTACTTTATTTAAGCTTTTATTAGCCTTAGATATGTGTCGTAACTAAGTCTGTTATCTGGGGTTGTGATGAATTTTAATATCACTGGTTTATAAGGGGTTATTTTACGGTTAGGGTAATATAAACGTTTATTTATTGAGTCTTAGTCTTAATGCTTCTTGTTAACTGGCCATTAATAAGATTGATCTGGTAAACTTATAATAAACTTGGAAAAGAAATTTTAGGTTTAAACATTAGACTCAATAACCCACGATCTTCATTGAGGATATATAACCCTTTAATAGATTTCCTTACAGGATAGGAATATACCTGTCAGGCGGGGGTAGCTATAATTGGAACTAAATCTTAATGAATTCAGGTAACTTGGTTGACATATGAATATGATTAATTGGGTTATACAGGATATTTGTATCTGACCATCGGAAGAGGCTTTTACATATTTTCGTGTTCCAGGTTAATAAACCAATATATTGCACAAACGTAAGATAACCACTTCATCTTTTAAAGATATTGGAAAGATTCACAACCCTGGATAGTTTAATAATCTTAAATTTTCATCAATGTACTTTCGCACAATTTTATTTACTTCTTTTAAGTTTAAAGTCACCATCCAATCAAACAATCAAATCATTAGATACTCGTAAAAATTTGGCTTCATAAATTAATAGCTTAGGTATTAAGTCCTCGTGGGATCAATACTTTTTATACTACTTGAACGATATGTGCGCTTGTGTTATACGCTTGTGATTACGCCGGTCAAGTTTTTGGTGCCGTTGTCGGGGACTTATTTATCTTTTACTATTAGTTTTGGGGTTAAATACGTTACTTGTGTCTAATTTCTTTTTATTTATTATTTCTGTTTTCTTGTGTTTCAGGTTCTTAGACACTACATGAGATGAACCAGAAGCTTTGAAATCCATCTGCTTGACCCAGAAATTGAAAGAACCATCAGACAATTGAGAAGGGATAGGCGAGAAGGCCAAGAAGCACTAATTAACATGGAACCTGAACCTTTGGAAGTTACACCACCAATTCTCATTCGAGACAGAACTATTCTGGTGGTTGACGGCTTCATTTCATGTATTGTACTTCCTCCCTTACTACCAAATGCGTGTGACATCAAAACATGCATTTAGATGATTCAGCAGTCAGTTCTGTTTGGGGGAATGCAACTGAAGATCCTAATGCCCACAATAGGAACTTCCTGGAAGTTTGCGACACTTTCAATATCACTGGTTTATAAGGGGTTATTTTACGGTTAGGGTAATATAAACGTTTATTTATTGAGTCTTAGTCTTAATGCTTCTTGTTAACTGGCCATTAATAAGATTGATCTCGTTAACTTAAAATAAACTTGGAAAAGAAATTTTAGGTTTAAACCTTAGACTCAATAACCCATGATCTTCCTTGAGGATAGATAACCATTTAATAGATTTCCTTACAGGATAAGAATATACCTGTCGGGCGGGGGTAGCCATAATTGGAACTTAATCTTAATGAATTCAGGTAACTTGTTGACATAGGAATATGATTAATTAGGTTATACTGGATATTTTTATCTGACCATCGGAAGAGGCTTTTACATATTTTCGTGTTCCAGGTTAATAAACCAATATATTGCACAAACGTAAGATAACCACTTCATCTTTTAAAGATATTGGAAAGATTCACAACCCTTAATAGTATAATAATCTTGAATTTTCATCAATTTACTTTCGCACAATTTTATTTACTTGTTTTAAGTTTAAAGTCACCATACAATCAAACCATTAGATACTCGTAAAAATTTGGCTTCATAAATTAATAGCTTAGGTATTAAGTCCTCGTGGGATCGATACTTTATATACTACTTGAACGATACGTGTGTTTGCGTTATACGCATGTGATTACGTCGGTCAATCATCATTAGTATGAGGGTGTACATACGAAGCTCATTAGTTCATATTGACAAGTATACACCTAGAACGCGTCTTAATCTGAGATCGTCACCAGTGTGAGGATAAGAAACGGTTCAGGACCAAACTAGTAGTCACATGAAGTAATTGACCTTTGAGGTCTATCTAATGAGTGAATAAAGGCCAAGATCGTCATTAGTGTGAGGATGGTGTAAATGTCATGGGATCAACTTCCCGTTATGAAATATTGATAGTCAAATTTATATTTCCCCTTAAGAGAGGTTACATAATTTCATAAATTAGTGGAAGGGCACTAATAAATTTAAAATTCCATAATCAATTAGTGTTATTATTTTGAAATGAAAGATGTTCTGCTACTATTTAAAATATTGTCTTGTAGATAGCTGCCACAAATCCATTGATGAGACTTTTGGATTCTAATCAACTAAAATGAGCCAAGAATTATTTTAAATGGGAAATGAACATCCGCCTTATCTTGGAGTTTAAAAAATTGACATATTTAACTATCAATCCATTGCCTATTGAAATCGATCTTGACTCCACTCCAGAAGAGCGAGAAACGTTTTCAAAATGGAAGGATGATAACTTGAAGGTGAAATCCTATATTTTAGGATCGATGGTTCCAGATTTACTGAGATAGTACATAGAGGTACCAGATGCTTGGAGTATAATGCGAACACTCAAGGAGTTGTTCGAGGAAAATCAAGAAATAGAAATATATCGGAGGTCTAAGAAATTGTTTCGTGCTAAACTCAAGGATGGAGGAGCTGTCAGCATTCTTGTTTTGAACATGATCGACTATATCCGATACTTGGAACGACAGGGCATTGTGATTGATGAACGGCCGGGCCGTAATTTGATTATGTCTTCTTTATCTAGTACTTACGATGGCTTTGTAATAAATTTCTATATGAATTTAATGCAAGCTAGCTATGAAGAAATTCATAACATGTTACACACGGCGGAGCATGAATTGAAGAATCTTACCTCCATGATGGAGCTGGCTCTTCAAAGACTTATGGGAAGTCAAAGAAAATCAAAATAGGGAAGAAGTGTTGGAGTTTCTAGGTCCATAGGATCGAATAACAATCATGAAATAAGTGAGAATACAAAGCGAGAAAGTCACGGAATACTCACATCGATCGGTTGAGCGACGCGGCAATGAACAAAAACTTCATTCTGCTCACTGCATTGGTTCGGCAGTCCACTACAACAGCTCACTGGTTTGCGCCCATTGGAGGTCCTCGAACAAGCTCCAAGCTTCGTCGACCGATTCCCGGCTCATGGGTAGACTTCCCTATCACCTTCGCATGTCTCTCGGAGTGCTAGCTCTCTTGATTTTTGCCGCAAAAACCAAGCACTTTGCTTCTCATTCCTTCATGAGTCTCGGCAGTTGACTGCCTTCACAGAAGAAGAAAATGAGCCCTTGTGGGCGTGAGAGATGAAGAGATAAGAGAGGAGAGAGTGTTGATTTGTTGACTTAAAAATGGTAAAAAGCTTTTTCCAAAAATCATATACAAATTTTTGCCTCCAAAACCAAAGCAATAAATGGCTTCAACCACTCCCATCAACTCACATCAATCCATCAATCATGAATAGTGACTGGCGACAATCACTCAAAGTGAAAGACATCCATCACTTGATTGACGAATGATGTGACACTAGATGCGACTAGCGATTTGACGATTGATTTGATTTGCGTGCCGCACTCGAATTCGAAATGCGAATGCGCTCGTAAATAATCTAGGGCTCGGGTTCGCTAATTCCAAATTAACAAACTTTCTGTTGCGTCGTAATAAAATCTAATTTAATTAAACAATCATGTCAAGCATAATTACTATTCACGTCGCTAACGAATTAATTCTAAATTAATTCGTTCGCCCGAATTAAAATCTAATTTTAATTCCGCGTCGAAATCCAATTTCATTTAATATATCGAATATATTAATTAATCGATTAATTCCAAATTAATCGTTATCTCTATTTAAATGATATTTTATCCCAGATAAAATATCTCCATAATTAGTCCCAGATTAATTTTCTCTCTCATCTAATTAATCCCAGATTAATTAAAAGTGCGAGTCATACGTCATCGGTGAATCTTTGGGAAGCGACCCATGAGATCCCCGGATATGTTGGCAGTAAATTCGGTCGTCGGACTATCCGAACACATAAGTACCTCGTACTATGTTTATACCGAATTACAAGACAAGGTTGGCTTCTAGCAATGCGACATGCCTCCCCAATTCTCCGGAAATATCCTTACAGGAATAAGGATCTATATCAGGCGTAGTATACGTAGTATTGCGTATTTCTGTCCAGTATCATATGATCACATGCAATGCCTGGGGCTGGTACACTGTCTGCCCCGTACGATGCATATATCGTATAACTAGCAACTAGTCTCTTTAAAATCGGATAATCATGACCAAGTCATATTATCCTGACGGTTGCAACCTTTATAGAGAACCAGTTCTGTATCCCTGCGTGATCATCAACTCTATATGACTGGAGTGACACTTCCTTCTTGAAATCACACCCAACACACTACGATTCTCGATATACCCAGAATTGGCGTACACAGAAACCGGTTAAAGCCCTGGACGACCTAACCAAAGTATATTGATTGTCGTATGCATTAGCGGTGCAAGTCTCAGGTTAAGACCAAATACACCTACCCTGATTTCGGACTTCCACAGACACGTAGTCATACTACCAATGGAATTCTGAGGGGGTCTATCCAGAGCGAAGCTGTTTCCCGTACCATCGGTGAAACACAACCTCCTATTACACTTGTATGAGTATCCTATACCCAAATATATGAGAATTATGTCGTTGTGCCCTCACAACGCGCACAAGTGTAATACTAGTCTTTTACGCATTCATCGATGTCCAATCTCGATAATGCTCTGACTAGGGATATTTAATGATTTATCCTTCGTGGACTGATACTGTCTCATAACATTCTCCGTCCAGGAATAAATCATAGGAACCTCTCATCATTTATACATCTAGGTGATCTAATCACAAATGATAATAGTGCAATCTCATTTGTCACATAGTTAATTTGTACAACAACACCTTGATCTGTACAAATAGTGACGCTATGGGTCATAATTGTCCAACAATCTCCCACTTGGCCTATAGCCAGTCACTCGAGTGCTTGACACCCGAACTATGTACGGTTGGCTCAATTGCTAAGAAATGACTTTCGTCAGCGGATTTGCATGATTATCGTCTGACGCGATTTATTCGATCATCACATCGCCACGATGTATAATCCAAACGAATCAGATGAATATCGAAGTATATATCTGGATCGTTGATGAGACCATTAATTCTTTAGCCTGTGCTCAAGCCTAGCTCAGCTGCTAACATAATTATATCTAATCTAATTAGATTTATTATCGACCCAAATGGCTTCTATTGCCGCTTCAGCTGCAGCAATAACCCGCATTTGTTGTTTATTCGGTAACAGTATCTTGCTTGGAAGATTTCCAGCTCACTGTACCGTTATTCAAACTGTATAGTACCGTTTGTGACTTTCAGTCGTCTTTATCGGTTAGGAAACTTGCAACAGTGATCCCAGTCACTTCAAGTTCTCCATCTCCATAGTTTAAGAAAGCATCCTTAGTTCTCTAAGAAATAACGGATGTTCTTAACATCAATCCAGTGACTATCCCTTGGATTGGCCTGTTTGTGAATCCATATGCTCAAAGCGTATGAGACACTAGGTTGCGTACATTTTTCAATGTACGATTCCACGGAGAGTTTTCGAAAGCCAAACTTTCACCGATAGTTATTATTATGGGAATATCATTTCCAAGAAATGACATATTATCATTATTTATAGGACAGTCACTGTCAGTGCGCTCCCACTAACCCTCTTATATACACAAGAATCTTTTCGTTTTGAATTAAATCATACACCATTATGATTACATCAAAATGATAATTCCAAGAACCTATGCTTGCTTCAATCCAAACATGGATCGAATAACCCGCAAGCCTTGTTTGCTAGTTATGTTACGACAAAATCGTCAGGATGTTATAAACATCCTCTGAAAGGTTTCTTTTCAGGAAAGTGATTTTCCCGTTAAGCTGACATATTTTATAAATGAAACATGCAGCATTAGCAAGAATTATCCAAATGGATTTACTGTGGCAACATTTAAACGGTTGAATCGTAATCAACACAATGTTGATAACGATACCTTTCCGCTAAAAGCCTAGCTTTAAAACGTTGGTATGTTGCCATCCATGTATGTCTTCCTTGAAGACTTATATAGTACGAATAGGCACAATGCCTCGTGGTACATCAACTAGTTCTAAACATGTTGATATACATGGAATCCATTCCGGACTCATGACACTTTGTCATAATAGGGAGTCGATACCTTGTATCACTTCCTCATATGTAGTCAGTTGGTATACCTCAAAAGATAGACATCTTTATGAGGCGAGATCAGAAACCCATACCCAGGATGTTCTGACTCTCTCCGACATACGCGGTTCTTGTGTATTTGAAGATTATGGTATAGTTTCATCCTTGATGAACTATATGTGTTCCATTAGGATTCGGTGCCGTGAACAGTATTACTCCGATTTTTCATCGAGTTTTACTATCCTCCCACTTACCACTGCATATCGATATTCCTCTTAGGAAAACTGCATGGTGAGCAACAATCTAATTGTTCTCTTGTGAGTTGTATAAGTACAATACTTTGGTATCCCTATGATAACCTACAATTGGCACGAAATCTGTCAAACAGATTTTTATTGAACCTTATTCTAAATAAGTTCTACACTGTTAATGCTTATCCGTTGAAGGAAATTGTAGCTCAGAGCGACTCATGATTAACCTTATCATGTCTAACAAAATTCGGTTACTCGGTTCGGACACACCGTCAAACTGACGTGTTCCGGGAGGAGTCATCATTGAAAGAATACTATACTCTTTCAAGTATATGAGAAACTTATTGCTTAAGTATTTTCCATTACGGTATTACCATGACGGTTTAATACTTTAGCTGATCTGTTTGTCTATTTCGTGTCGAAACTTTAAAAGTTTCCGATTTGTGTTCTTCAAAAGAAACACACAACCATTACGCGATGCCACATCCGTATAGGTCACGAAATATTCATATCCACCTCTAGCCTAGCTAGACATGGGCCCACTTGCTTCACTATGAACTAGGACTAACAGATTGGTGGTATTTGCATTTTTACCAAGTAAATAGTGTTTTAGGCACTTTGCCCAATAAACTAGATTCGTAGACTTTATTTGAATAGAATCAAATTAGTCCGAGTACCCACTCTTTTAAAGTGTGGATATACGAGTCTTGTTTAATTGTGTCCCAGACATCAATGCCACAATTAGTCTCTTCTGATCAAATCAGTTTGAGCTTTTTGTTTGTCATATTATATTTTGAGATTTATTTATATTCAAAATATAAATTCTGTTATTCACATCTAATGTGTTTATCTCAATATCATCTTTATATTATAAAACACTTTAGTGTTCTAGAATATAAAGGTTCAATCCGCAACGGATTAAACACTGATATAGAGATAATGTTCCTAGTCAAACTACTTACATTATAACAGTTTCCTAATCCTGCTCATAGCAGATTCTGAACATCAATATATATTTATGTACCACACTAAGTATTTAAAATCTAATTTTAATACTAGTAGTGAACATAATTTTGACAAACATATTTGAAGTCAAAGCCTTGCTCGTTCTTCAAATCCTTCATGTCTTCTTTGTCCAAACGGTAGTCACGCTTCCGCGATCCCGTTTGCCACATCCAACAGACATTTTGGGATATGTCCTTTATCTTCCCAGAAGATTATAATGATTTTGCCTTCGCCCGTTTCAACACTCCAGAAGCCTTTGGCCAAGCCATGGGATTCTAGAATATCGAAGTAAGGTGCGCCTTGCGCTACTTGCCTAATTGTAAAGTTTGACTTTATCTCCTTGAGAATAGTCATTAACCCTCCAAGAGTTAACTTTCGCAATTTTAGTACTTCTAAAATCTAAACATAGATTTATGAAGATCCTTCAATTTCTTCATCATACTTTAAGGATCTAATCCTTAGTTCTAATTCAGAAATTAAGGAGTCTACTTGACAAGTATATTGGATTAAATACTTAAGTTGTCATCACATAAATCTTCCAAAGATTATGCTCTACTATTTGCTTAACTCCGGGCATTAGGCTTAATTTATTATTTTATCAAATAAAATAACTTATTATTTTCCAGGACCATCCTGAAAATTTATTCCCAATTTTGAAAATTAAGGCATTTAATTACATTTTCCCTAGGATTATGAATTAAACGTCAATCTTTCAATATTATCTTGACTTTAATAGTCCAACCATTTAATCAATGATTAAGGTACCATTAATTATAATGATTATTGTAGTCCAACTATTTTAATCAACTATAATTAATTAAATCAAATATATTAATTATTATAATCCAATTATATAATCAAATATAAATGAATAGTTTGAATATATAGTCCAACTATATATTAAAACAACAATTTAAATATTAGTCCAACTAACATGTAATTCGTTTGACGAATGATATTGTTTGAGCGCGTATGGTGAGTAATTGAACGAATATTGGAAATTCAATTCTTGCCTCCCACTATTTTTCGGCGAGCCTCTAACCCTCTGTCGAGTACTCGGGAAACCGTGTTTCCTAGCGGGCTAGGATCCCGTTAAATATCACACAATCTTGACTTTGGCCAACAAATTGTATGATAATTAACTAGGTAGATCTCTAAGATCAATTGGATCCAATCCAATTCCTAGATCTAGTAGGCGGACATCCAAGTCCTAAACATATATCTTATATATGCCAATACATCCAATGTATTACCTAACCTTTTTCCTCTGAACCAACTAAGTCTTGGCTTTGGCCAACAAACTTAGTGATCCCAGTCAAGCGCGACCCATTGACCATGGAAAGTTTCGTAATCAATGTCGATGGACAAGAAGTGGTCTTGACTTTGGCCAACAAACCACAACTTGGACAAGACACTGATATGGAACAAAGCCTTCATGATTCAAACACATCTTCGACAGACAAAGGCCTTGACTTTGGCCAACAAACCAATGTCGTCTTAGATCTTGAGTAAGAATCACTCAATGGAAGGAATGACGCTTAATATTTAACGAGGGTTTTTCGCGTGCAAATTGGCAACCAATTTATTAACTTTGTTAAGGTCTCATCATCATACACCCTTAAGCATGCATTCTAAATACATAATAAAGCGTATATGAAAAGTAATAATGATATGCGGATGGATACCTTACACAATGATCCTAGATCAAATCTCTCTCTTCTCTCTCCCACTAGCACAAATATCTGCTTCTACTCGTACACTACACTTCTAAAGAAACCTCATTTACATTGAGGGGAATAGGTGAGAAGAGAATACAAAGAATAGGAGGTGATAAGGTTGGACACGCAGGTCCAATTAATAAATCAAATTTATTACACAATTTCTAAAATTGTCCCACCCATCTAATATCCATCTGATATACATTATTCATGCATCGCAACCATGTATTCACACAAGCATGTTATCAATCAATCTAATCAAATTAATTAATCTGATAATTAGTGACCATCCAATGTTCAAACAACGATTTGATTTTGCTCGAGTCAAACTCGTTTTGCGAATAAGTACTTAAAGTACGAATTCTCGAATTAAATTAAATTACATGATTAAATCCAATTTAATACGCATTTAATTCTAATTCGCTATTTAATTCCAAATTAAATAACACACTTTATTTATAAACCTTTTACGACTTAAATTCCAAATTTAATCGCTACGGGTCTCAAAGCCCGATTAACGTCCAACGTCAATTTCATTAAAGTCCAATGGGCTTTTAATTAATTTCTTAAGGCGTGGACTTTTGGTCAACTCGGGTCAAACCGTTAACCAAAATCCAATCCGGGAATTACCCCATAAGCCTAAAATTAATTTTGGCTCATTAGGCCCAATTAAACTTTAAAGGTCCATTTGTTGTATTTGGGCTTTATGGAAGCGGCTTTGGGCCCAATTGGATCCAATCCAATTTGCCTTAACCCAACTTTGTACAACAAAGCCCATTAAGCCCAATAACATATTTAAGCCCAAATACAATTTCAAGCCCAATTTAATTAAACACAAAAAATTCCAAATTTCCCATTTAATTAAACTAAAGTGTATTAACATAATTAATCACCCAAATCAATATTTCCAAAACACAAATTAGGCTAATTAATCATACTCATTTACATCAATTAGTGTCCAACACAATTAATCAAAAATCAAACCCAAATCATGCTTATTGTTCTCGGCAATGGAAGAAACAATTATGTCTGATTCGGTTTCAATCCGATTAAATCCACATTCGACATTAAATCACATTCCTGATTGATTCCAACTCATCCAATGAATCAAAAAACAAAAATCACCAAGAACACAAAGGGCATTATTTTCGGCCAAGCTCAAAAATTGGGGAAATTTGTTCCAAACAAGATTTCTTCAAATTGATTAAATCAATCATCAATAAAAACACATTTAAACACATTCATTCATCCAATTTCACAAATCAAGCTCAAATACATTTTTACCCAAATTTTAACCCATATTCGTATTTCATGCTTTTACTCGCTCTGATACCATTGTTGGAGTTTGTAGGTCCATAGGATCGAATAACAAACATGAAATAAGTGCGAATATAATTTGAGAAAGTCGCGGAATACTCACATCGATCTGTTGAGCGATGCGGCAACGAACAAAAACTTCATTCTGCTCACTGCACTGGTTCGGCAGTCCACTGCAACAGCTCACTGGTTTACGCCCATTGGAGGTCCTCGAACAAGCTCCAAGCTTCGTCGAACGATTCTCGGCTCATGGGTAGACTTCCCTATCACCTTCGCATGTCTCTTGGAGTGCTAGCTCTCTTCATTTTGCCGCAAAAACCAAGCACTTTACTTCCCATTCCTTCCTGAGTCTCGGCAGTTCACTGCCTTCACAGAATAAGAAAAAGAGCCTTGTGGGCGTGAGAGATGAAGAGAGAAGAGAGGAGAGAGTGTTGATTTGTTGACTTAAAAATGGTAAAATGATTTTCCAAAAATCATATACAAATTTTTGCCTCCAAAACTAAAGCAATAAATGGCTTCAACCACTCCCATCAACTCACATCAATCCATCAATCATGAATAGTGACTGGCGTCAATCACTCAAAGTGAAAGACATACATCACTTGATTGACGAATGATGTGACGCTAGATGCGACTAGCGATTTGACGCTTGATTTGATTTGCGTGCCGCACTTGAATTCGAAATGCGAATGCGCTCGCAAATAATCTCGGGCTCGGGTTCGCTAATTCCAAATTAACGAACTTTCTGTTGCATCGTAATTAAATCTAATTTAATTAAACAATCATGCCAAGCATAATTACTATTCACGTCGCTAACGAATTAATTCTAAATTAATTCGTTCGCCCGAATTAAAATCTAATTTTAATTCCGCGTCGAAAATCCAATTTCATTTAATATATCGAATATATTAATTAATCGATTAACTCCAAATTAATCGTTATCTCTCTTTAAATGATATTTTATCCCAGATAAAATATCTCCGTAATTAATCCCAGATTAATTTTCTCTCTCATCTAATTAATCCCAGATTAATTAAAAGTGCGAGTCATACGTCATCGGTGAATCTTTGGGAAGCGACCCATGAGATCCCCAGATATGTTGGCAGTAAATTCGGTCGTCGGACTATCCGAACACGTAAGTACCTTGTACTACGTTTATACCAAATTACAAGACAAGGTTGGCTTCTAGCAAAGCGCCATGCCTCCCCAATTCTCCGGAAATATCCTTACAAGAATAAGGATCTATATCAGGCGTAGTATACGTAGTATTGCGTATTTCTGTCCAGTATCAGATGATCACATGCAATGCCTGGGGCTGGTACACTGTCTGCCCCGTACGATGCATATATCGTATAACTAGCAACTAGTCTCTTTAAAATCGGATAATCATGACCAAGTCATATTATCCTGACGGTTGCAACCTTTATAGAGAACCAGTTCTGTATCCCTGCGTGATCATCAACTCCATATGACTGGAGTGACATTTCCTCTTGACATCACACCCAACACACTACGATTCTCGATATACCCAGAATTGGAGTACACATAAACCGGTTAAAGCCCTGGACGACCTCAACCAAAGTATATTGATTGTCGTATGCATTAGCGGTGCAAGTCTCAGGTTAAGACCAAATACACCTACCCTGATTTCGGACTTCCATAGACACGTAGTCATACTACCAATGGAATTCTGAGGGGGTCTATCCAGAGCGAAGCTGTTTCCCGTACCATCGGTGAAACACAACCTCCTATTACACTTGCATGAGTATCCTATACCCAAATATATGAGAACTATGTCGTTGTGCCCTCACAACACGGACAAGTGTAATACTAGTCTTTTACGCATTCATCGATGTCCAATCTCGATAATGCTCTGACTAGGGATATTTAATGATTTATCCTTCGTGGACTAATACTGTCTCATATCATTCTCCGTCCAGGAACAAATCATAAGGACCTCTCATCATATATACATCTAGGTGATCTAATCACAAATGATAAGAGTACAATCTCATTTGTCACATAGTTAATTTGGATGGGTGTTAGACACTGGAAGTCTTACTTATATTTGCAACTCCATACAGGTCATGAGGGTTAAAAGAAGGTTGAATCCAGGGGAGATCCAGCTTAGAGTTGGCAATGATGAGACATTGGATGTTAAAGCCATAAGAACAGTTGTTCTAGATCTCCCAGTGGATATAAATTAGATTTACATGACTGTTATTGTGTACCCTCACTTATTAGACAATAATATCACTGCCAATATTAGATAAAGAGGGATATAAAATAAACATTAAGGATGAAACTTTATGTTTATATGATAAAGAAAATTTATTAAAATGTGAATGTTCTTTATCTAACGGTCACTATGTTTTGGAAACATATAGAGATGTCTTTAATGTAGAGGAAAATACAAGTAGGAAATCTGAATTAAATAATACTGAATTATGGCATATGAGATTGGGCCACATAGGTGTTAGACGTCTATCCAAATTGGTAAAGGATGGTTTGATTGAAAATCTTACCTTAGAACTTTATCCGATTTATGGGCCATGTATCCAAGGAAAGATGACAAAGGCCCCATTTCTTGGTATTGGACACCATGCTAAGAGATTTATTGGAACTAAACATAGTGATATGTGTGGTCCATTAAATCATATTGCTCATGATAATTCAACATACTTCGTGACTTTCATAGATGATAAGTCTAGATATGGATATGTCTATTTGATGAGACATAAGTCAGAAACATTTGACAAGTTCAAAATATTCCGAAACGAAGTAGAAAAACAAACCAGTAAATTCATCTAGTGCCTTAGATCATATTGATGTAGTGAATACATGAGTGAAGAATTCAGAAGTTATTTATGTGAAAATGGAATTCTTCCCCAATATAGCCCATCAGGAACATCTCAACACAATGGTGTATTTGAGTGTAGAATCATACTTTATTGGATATGGTGCGATCCATGATGAGCTATACAGATCTTCTTTATTATCTTTGGGGTTACTCTTTACTTACAATTGCCCACATACTTAATAGGGTTCCATCGAAAGATGTTTCTACGACCCCCTATCAGATATGGTTCGGTAGAAATCCAAGTCTTAAATATTTAAAGATTTGGGGTTGTCCTGCATATGTTAGAGTTGCGCATCGGGATAAACTAGTACCCATGGGTTATAAATGTAGGTTCGTTGGATATCCTGATAATTCCATGAGATATCAATTCTACGATTCTGAGCATTCAAATGTATTTGTTGTTCGCTTTGCTACTTTTCTTGAAAATGAATTTTTGAGAGAAAGTGGGAATTGTAGAAACTTGATGATTTTGATCCCAACAGTAAGGAACCTGATATGGAACCAGAGATTCAAATAGGTGAAGGATCTATAATACAGGTTCTACGTAAGTCGAATAGAATATCAAAGCCTCCTAATAGATTATTTTTAACATCTGATGTGAGCCTTGATGTTTTCCTCTTGGAGGAAACAGATCCGACTACGTATAAATAGGCGATATTGGATATCAATTCGGGAAAATGGCAGGAATCCATGAAGTGCGAGATGGATTCTATACATGACAATCAAGTTTGGGACTTAGTTGAACTTTCTGAATGAGTTAAACCTATTGGGTGTAAATGGGTTTACAAAAGAAGCGAGGGCCTGATGAAAAGGTGGAAACCTTTAAGGCCCGACTGGTAGCAAAAGGTTACACTCAACGTCCTATGATTGACTATGAGGAAACTTTTTCACCAGTAGCCATGCTAAATCTATTAGGATTCTTTTAGCCATTGTTGCATATCATGACTTTGAGATATGACAGATGGATGTGAAAACCACTTTCCTGAATGGATTCCTTGAGGAGGATATCTATATGGAACAACTAGAGGGTTTCGTATCCAGTAAGCTCCAAAAGTCAATTTATGGACTTAAACAGGCATCCCGAAGCTAGAATCGTCATTTGGATTAGATAATTAGATTATTTAGATTCAACAAGAATTAGGAAGAACCGTGTGTTTATAAGAAAGTTAGTGGGAGTATGATATTTTTCCTAGTTTTGTATGTAGATGACATCCTTATCATTGGGAATGATATATGTATGATGCAAAGTGTGAAAGCCTACCTTTTCAAGAACTTCTCCATGAAAGATATGGGTGGAGCTTCCTATATATTGGGAATAAGGCTCTACCAAGATCGAGTTAGGAATCTTATAGGGTTTTCGCAATCGACGTACATAGATACGATGTTAGAAAGGTACGGTTTTACCAACTGCAAGGCAGCAAATATACCCTTCCGATACGGCATACATTTTTCGAAGAAAATTGCACCCAGACTGAGGAAGAAAGAATTAGGATGTCTAACTTTCCATATACTTCTTGCATTGGAAGTATTATGTATGCTATGTTATGTACTAGACTTGACATCAGTTTCGACGTTAGTGTGACTAGCCGGTATCTGTAACGACCGGTAATCTCGACTATTGTTATGTTACGAGACGAGTGTCATATAATATAAATTATTTTTGGTTATACCCTAATCAATTAACTTTGGGAACAATCGAAAAATTCTTCGAAACACCGATACTAGATGGTATGAGTACGAACTCCGATTTTTATAAATTTTATATCTTCGAAAAGCCGAGATCGAGACCTACAACTTTCACGTTGAACAGTTTTCCAAATTCGAACCAAAGTAGGTAAGAAACACAAGTCAAAAATTTGAATGAATAGTAACTTCAGACCCATCTAGAAAACTCCACACTTCTCTCAAAAATTCTGATTTTTTTCAAACTAAAATGTTACAAATTAGCCAAATGGGTCCCTATTATATAATGGACACTATGCATACATCAAAAGACTTGAGAAATATATGAAAAACGTGAAGAGAATGGAGAAGAAGAAGAAGAAGAGAGTGAAGAAAAGTTTGTCCCTCACCAAAAATTGAAGAAGAACAAGCACAAAATAAATCACCACAAACTAGAGGGAAGGAAAACCAAGCCAAAAAGACTTGAATGGTGAAAGATGAGAAGTGAGGAAAGGTAAGGAAACTTTAACCCCAAGTTTTAGATGTTGATGTTTTGATGATTTATTGGTTGATGGATATTGTTGAGTTATGGTTATTGATGTTTATATGGTTTTGGTGTTAAGAAAATAATGATTGTGAAAAACTCCCAACTAGTTAGGTTTTGGCCATGAGATTATGTAAAGGTTATAGATTGGACATGAGTTGATATTGAGAATGATATTGATAATATTTTGGAGATTTATTGAGGTTATTTTGCTTGTGTGGAAATATGGAAAGAGTGTTGAGTAAATTGAGTATGAAATGATGAATTTAATACCAGAATTTGGCCTTGCGTTGTGACGCAGAACGCTCCGCGAACTGGGAATTTTCCCAGATACTCTTCTGGATTGATGCGCGTCGTGACGCGCAAATCCCTGTGTCACGACGCACACTAGGAATTTCCAGGTATGTTTCTGGAATGATGTACGTTGCGACGCGTGGTCAAAAAAAATTCCCCAAATCAGTTCTAAACCATTTCAGCTTCACCCTAACATGTTAGAATCCACCCTAAGGGCCTAGTATCAGTTCGTGAATACACATTACATCATGATACAAGTATGATATGCCTTGAAATAATAATAATTACTTGAGTGGATAAACTTAGTTTAATTCAAAAAATATTTCCCAGCCCACTTTCTAATTAAAGTTATCAATTCGCGGGAATTGGAGTTTTCTTCAGCAAGAGAGTTATGCCAGACAAATTTCAAACCTGTGAGTGGACATTCTTCCATTAAGTTGATTTTTTTTACATGATGTTGTTTTAAATATCAAACTTATTTTTAATGCATCTAGGGCGTTAGTTGATTTTTATTATAGTTATTTCATGAATAATCATATTTTAAGAGACGTCTCTGAAAGTAATATTTTCAAAGCAGGATTTTATGATTTTCGAGGCATGGGGGAAAAACTCACATCAGTATGTAACTTGATACAGACATGGAATTGACGAATGACATGTACACATGTAGAGGACTGGGGGACAGTGACACGTAACGCCCCCAGATCCTAGTTCAGGACTAGGGATGACAGATGCCCCCTAGATCCTAGATTCAGAGCTTGGAGGGTAGCATAGATCTACACCCCCAGTTCTAGTTCAGTGGCTTAGGGGACGACGATATGTAACGCCCCAAGACCACTAGTTTCATGGACATGAGTGGCATACTTTGGGGGACGGCAATACGTAACGCCTCAATGTCATGGATTTACACTCCTGACTCTAGTTAGGCGTATGAGGGACAGCGATACATAACGCCCCCATGCGTCAGGTTTTTCAGAGACATATATCAGGTTTTTAGAGATCAGTTTTTCAGAGATCAGTTTTTAGAAACAGTTTTCAGAAACAGACATTTCAGAAATAGATTTCAGAACAGATCTTTCAGATACAGATTTACAAAACCAAATTTTCAAAAGCAGATTTTAGAAATGAATTCCAGAGAGAAGTTTTCTAGAAAGTAAAGTTTTCAGAAAAGATTCGAGTTGATTTTTAAAACATGAGTTTCATAAAGTATTTCAGTTTTCATTTTAAAAATCGTCCACTCACTTAGATCGTTCAAACGATCTAACCCCCCACTCACATTGTTTTGTTTTGCAGGATTATGGAGGACAAGCTCAGGAGGATGGATACTGATAAAACTCACTAGCGTATGGAGTCCACCAGGTCAAGTCAGAGAGAGAGAGAGCTTAGTTAAAGTCAGAAAAAAGTCATGTATTAGTAATTAGTATTGTGTTGGTCATTGTATAAGGTTAAAATATATATCAATAAAGTTGTAAACTAAATGTTATTGAATATACTACTATTAATATTGAGTTTGCATTCATGTTGTCGAGTTTAGACAACGATCTCATACATAAGATTTTGATTGAGGAAAGATTATGAGTTTGCATTTCATGTTGTCGAGTTTAGACAACGATCTCATACATAAGATTTTGATTGAGGAAAGATTATTAGTGGTTCATTGTTAGAATGTCAAAGGATCAAGGGAATAGTACGGCCTATTTCCTACCGGTAACATCTCCCAGATTGGGGATGTTACAAAGATGGTATCAGAGCATGTTTAGGGAGTCAGTGACTGTAGTGGGCAGAGTGATGTGGTCTTGTATACGTAGTATGCCCGGGATACTAGTATATAAGGCACTACATTTCCAGTATCCAATCCTCGAGTACGTCCTCAAGCTCCATAGACAGGTTAGTAAGCATTCTCAAGGCTACCCGAATTTCTTCCCAATAAATAACCCTAATTCTTGATCTAGTTATGAATTATTCCATGACTATTCGAAATTATTAGTAAAGGATCAAGTTAAGCTATAAAACTAGAAAATGCAAGTACTTAAGGAAGTAAGAAAGGAAAGCTATAAGAAATGAAGAAAATATGCATAGATGTTTAAGCAGCCAGAGACAGAAATGAATAGTAATATTCTAAGAATACCCATCCAGGAAAGTAGGAAGAGAAAGAGAATGAGAAAGCTTGAAAGAAAAGTAAGGAAAGATACATAGATGTTTGAGTAACTAGAGAAAGTGAGTGGGAAAGATACAAAAGTGGATGATAAAGAGAGTACTAGAACTTATAGAAATAACAAGCAATACATCAGGTATGAGTAAGAGTAAGAATGCCAAATAAATCTATGCAAGTTTCCTTATGTCCTCAAGATTTTTCCCTTCCTTAAGAACCATTTTCGAACTAAATCAATAGTTGCGAATACCCTGTGTAGATGACCGGCCCTCCAAATAACAAAGGAATGATAGAAGCATAAGAGAGGTGAGAAGCTAAAGTTAGACATGGATCTCTGAAGAATTAAAGATGTTAAAAAGAGAGTAAAGATTCCTAAACTCAGGCATGCAAGTAAGTAAAAGAAAGACGTAAGCAAAGATTATTAAATCATCCTACCCCAAGAAACCCGATATAAATATGGTCCTAAACTACACGGATTCTTACCCTCAGCAATACCGGTTATGGAATGTGTTCTGATAAACTTATCTCATACATACCTTATATAAGTGATTGATTCTACCAGGACACATAGTACTAGAACAAGGATGATGATACCCATTGAGATATAGATTTCTGCCCCACCTTATCCCATCACTAGATAAAGATA
Organism: Zanthoxylum bungeanum; assembly: GCA_019454045.1. NCBI lineage: Eukaryota > Viridiplantae > Streptophyta > Magnoliopsida > Sapindales > Rutaceae > Zanthoxylum > Zanthoxylum bungeanum. The sequence goes on from SKCR01035117.1 coordinate 26,243, forward strand.
ACCGTAAAGAAGTTTGATGAGAATTTATCCAAAATTAAGAAATAGAAAGCACTAAATGATAGACCACCCAGTTGAGAACTAATTAGCTTTTAAGGGATAGAAAAGAAAGAATCTGACCCTAGTCAAGAGGAGAAAGATCACAGAATTAGTGAGAATCTATAGATCCGACCTACATCGGTAGAAATTTATGAGAGTATAAAAGGACAGATCCGTGGAATTGGAGATACTCAAGAGTTAATAAAATTACCCTTACAAACAGCAAGGCTAAATGATATACTTGTAGCCTATAGTAAGAGTAGAGAACAGAAGTTTAGGAAGAAGCCTAGAAAATGGACCAGAACTAGCCTCAGTACCTCAGTCTAGAACTAAGAAAAAGGGTAAGAAGATATATAGGAGGAGGCAGAAAATAACAAGAGTTCAATACATATAGTGATATAGATAACGAAGCTTGAAGGTAGATATGTAAAGCAGAGACCTCAAAATAGGTTATGAAAGTTGAGGAATCCTAAAATATGATATAGTCGAAGTAGTTTCCAATGAATGGATAGTAAAATTTCCCTTTCAGTAGCCCCAAACTCTAAGCAGGCTTATGAACACCTAACTAGACTGTTACCAATCTTATGAAAATAATAAGGAATGCGAGTTCACAAATCCTTATGGAATGCATGTACACACCTCTCTCTACTTAGAGCCCGGTAAGGAAAAAAACCAGTAAAGAAGAATGTTTGACAGACTAGATAGATTATGAGATAGCTAGATCGATGAGCCAACGAGTGCAACGAGACATAGATAAGAATCATAAGATGTCAATGTTTTTATATGAGATAGAATAGTTTAGAAACACAGAAAATATAGCTAAATCTAGAAATCATCATTGAATTGAAAACCTTAAGGAGACAAAGACTCAGAAGAGTAAGAAACCAAAGAGGACAACTCTCAGCAATGCAACATATATAATTTATAAAGAGTCTCATTGTATTGTGATGGAAGAACTAGTAAGAGAATGGCACCTGAACCAAATGATTTAATAGAGGTATCCTAAGCAATCAAAGTTGATGGAGTTTCAAGGGAGTAGAGACGAAAGGAATTCATGGACCTGGGATGGGAAGAAAATCTAAGTAGCGGAGTAAACTTTATAAGGAGCAATAATAGAGAAAGTATAGAATGACTTTGAGTTGCAGACTTTCAAGCAACATATATTAGTGAAAAGAAGTACAAAGGTATCACAATGGAATTTTTAGAGGACGTGACTCTAGAGAAGGTCCACAATAAGAAGTAGTATGATTGATAGTAAGAATGAAGAATTAAGAGTGAAGTTGAAGCATGAGACTCATGTAGTATCTAGCAGAAGAATTTTAGTACAAGAGTCAAGCCAGATGTGTAAACACGGAAAGTTATAGGCTTATAGGTAAACAACGAGTACAACCATGGCATGAGAAGCTAATGAGATTACTACCATCAGTAAGACGTCATGGCTCAACCCCACCCTCCCAACCCTCGTTATACAATAGTAGAAAAATGGACCTCAGTTTTTACTTTAAAGGCATTCCCATGAGCAATTGAATACACAGTAAAGTAGGGCGAAATATAAAATTTTCAGATCTAGCACAAGAATGGGGTAAAAGGAGAAAATGGTGGTGAGTTAAAAGGTTTAGAAGAAAGACAGTCTATATTAAGAGAGAAAATAGTAGTTAAGCAATACCGCAATATAAGAGAACCAACTATAGACATAACCAGAGAATCGAAAAGGTTGATGCCCCTCAAGGTAAAAGACAGAGACAAAGGAACCAGAAATTCCACAACTAGTTAAAAACAATAAAGAAGACAAACAGGACATCAGGTGAAAGGTAGAGGTAAAACTGTTGAGAAAGGTTAATAATAAAATAGACATCAGACAAACAATGACAGAGGTGTATAATGATAAGACAAATTTTCAATGGTACTACGGAATAGTAAGTTTTTCAGAACTGGGATAGACTGAAATCTTATCGTATAATGGTACACAAAGTTAGGCATAGTATAAATACTTTGACCCAAACTCCTTAGCCAACTGAGAGGATCGCCAGAGAAAACTACCCTGAAGTAACATCCTAGTATGGGAGCCATTGATTGATAGTGAGTGTACATGAAAATGTTAGTTATTAGTTATGAAGTTCTAAACCCATAAATAGTTGTATATGTGAGAACTCAAAGGAAGAAGCACATAAGTAACGAAGGTTTAGTGAAGAAAAAATAGAAAGATCAGATAGTTAGCTAAGATTGGGGCCAAGAAGATATTTAGTAGGATATATCTTATAAAGTCATTTAAGTAGTTACATTACGAAGAATAGTTTAAGGATATGAAGTATATACAAGTTAAGGGAAAGTGGAGGTCATTGCCTATAATATAAAGTACAGTGGGGATACCTTAAACGTGAAGGTTAAATAAAGATCCTAAAGATAACTAGAAATTATTGTTATCATGGTAAGAGGTATTAGGGGTTTTAAATCAAAATGGAACTAAGATAGTGAGACGACAAACTACAAATATAGTACAATTTTAGAAATGATAAAGGATGTTTAATATGGTTGGGAGATTTAGAAATAAAGTTTCTGTAAGGTGTGAGATAGTGGTAGTATGACGATAAATGTAGAGTACTAAGCAAAGGATCATGGAATAAGATTAAGGAATTACCTTTAAGTCCGGAAGTCAAGAAATTATTCATTAAGGCCCACGAACTCGGGGTAGTATGTACAAGTATGACCAGAGATTATCAGAGGTTTTAATATTAAGATATCGAACAAAAAATCAGAAAGGAAATTAAAGAAGATAAGGATAAGCAGAGACACAGATATCCTCGACCAAGACAAATCTACGAGTTAAGCCCCAAAAAGGATTCGAGGACGAATCTTATTTAAGAGGGGAGAAATTATAACGACCGATAATCTCAACTATTGTTACGTTACGAGACGAGTGTCATATAACATAAATTGTGTTTGGACACATATACCCTCATCAATTAACTTTGGGAACAATCAGAAAATTCTTCGAAACTCTGATACAATATGGTATGAAGTTCCACTCCTGACAGCCCATGGTAATTGGACAGTAACGTTCTCGTACGAAATCCAATTTTTATGAACTTTAAAACTTCAAAAATCTGAGATCGAGTCCTACAACTTTTACGTTGAACATTTTTCCAAATTTGAACCAGAAATAGGTAAAAAAAACGCAAGTCAGAAATATGAATAAATAGTAACTTCGGACCCATCTAGAAAACTCCACATTTCTCTCAAATATTTTGATTTTTTTCAAACTAAAATATTACAAATTAGCCAAATAGATCCCTACTATATAAGGGACACTCTTCATGCATCAAAAAGACTTGAGAAATAGATGAAAAACGTGAAGAGAATGGAAACAAAGAAGAACAAGAAGAGAGTGAAGGAAAATTGGTCCCTCACCAAAAATTGAAGAAGAACAAGCACAAAACAAATCACCACAAACAAGAGAGAAGGAAAACAAAGCCAAGAAGACTTGAATGGTGAAAGATGAGAAATGAGAAAGGTAAGGAAACTTAAACCAAGTTTTAGATATTGATGTTTTGATGATTTATTAGTTGATGGATATTGTTGAGTTATGGTTATTGATGTTTATATGATTTTGGTGTTAAGAAAATGATGATTGTGGAAAACCACCATCTTGTTAAGTTTTGGGCATGAGATTAAGTAAAGGTTATAGATTAGAGATGAGTTGATATTGAGAATGATATTGATAATATTTTTATGATTTATTGAGGTTATTTTGCTTGTGTGGAAATATGGAAAGAGTGTTGAGCAAATTGAGTATGAAAGGATGAAGTTAAGACCAAAATTTGGCCTTACGTCGCGACACGTGCTAGGAATTTTCCCAGATACGCTTCTGGATTGATGCGTGTCGCGACGCACAAGTCCTTGTGTCGTGACGTGTACTGGGCATTTCCAGGTACATTTTTGGAATGATGCGTGTCGCGACGTGTAATGTCGTGCGTCGCGACGTATTTTAAAAAATATTCCCCAAATTAGTTCTAAACCATTCTAGCTTCACTCTAACATGTTAGAAGCCACTCTAAGGGCCTCGTATCAGTTCACGAATACACATTACATCATGATACGAGTATGATATGCCTTGAAATTATAATAAGTACATGAGTTGATAAACTTAGTTTAATTTAGAAAATATTTCCCAGCCCACTTTCTATTCAAAGTTATCAATTATAGATTATCGCAGGAATTGGAGTTTTCTTCAGCAAGATGGTTATGCCAGCCAAATTTCAAACCCGTGAGTGGACATTATTCTCTTAAGTTGATTTTTTTTACATGATGTTGTTTTAAATATCAGACTTATTTTTAATACATCTAGGGCGTTAGTTTATTTTTATTATAGTTATTTCATAAATGATCATGTTTTAAGAGACGTTTCTGAAAGAGATATTTTCAAAGCATGATTTTATGATTTTTGAGACATTGGGAAAAACCCACCTTAGTATATAACTTGATACAGAAATGGAATTGATAGATGACATGTGCACATGTAGAGGACTAGGGGACGGCGATACGTAACACCCCCAGATTATAGTTCAGGACTAGGGATGACAGATGCCCCTAGATCTTAGATTCAGAGCTTGGAGGGTAGCATAAATCTGCACCCCCAGTTCTAGTTCAGTGACTTGGGGGACGGCGATACGTAACGTCCCAAGACCACTAGTTTCAGGGACAGAAGTGGCATGCTTTGGGGGACGGCGATACGTAATGCTCTGGATTTACACTACTGGTTCTAGTAATGCGTAAGTGGGGACGACGATACGTAACACCCCCATACGTCAGGTTTTTCAGAGACAGATATCAGGTTTTTAGAGAACAGTTTTCATAGATCAGTTTTAAGAAACAGTTTTCAGAAACAAACATTTTAGAAATAGTTTTCAGAACAGATATTTAAGATACACATTTACAAAACCAGATTTTCAAAAGCAGATTTCAGAAATGGATTCTAGAGAGAAGTTTTCTAGAAAGTAAAGTTTTCAGAAAAGATTCGAGTTGATTTTTAAAACATGAGTTTCATAAAGTATTTCAGTTTTCATTTTAAAAACTGTCCACTCACTTCGATCGTTCAAACGATCTAACCCCCCACTCCAGTGTTTTATTTTATAAGATCATGGAGGAAGAGCTCGGGAGGATGGATATTAATAGCAGTTACTAGGGTATGGAGTCCCCCAGGTCAAGTCAGAGAGAGAGAGAGCTTAGTTAAAGTCAGAAAGAAGTCATGTATCAATAATTAATATTGTGTTGGTCGTTGTATAAGCTTAAAATATATATCAATAAAGTTGTAAACTAAGTGTTATTAAGTATACTGTTATTAATATTTTGCATTTCATGTTGTCGAGTTTAGACAACGATCCCATACATAAGATTTTGATTGAGGAAAGATTATTAGTGGTTCATTGTTAGAATGTCAGAGGATCAAGGGAATAGTACGGCCTATTTCCTACTGGTAACATCTCCCGGATTGGGGATGTTACAAAGATGGTATCAGAGCAGGTTTAGGGAGTCAGTGACTGCAGTGGCCAGAGTGTTGTGGTCTTGTATACATAATATGCCCGGGATACTAGTATATAAGGCACTACATCTCCAGTATCCAATCCTCGAGTACGTCATCAATCTCCATAGACAGGTTAGTAAGCATTCTCAAGGCTACCCGAATTTCTTCCTAATAAATAACCCTAATTCTTGATCTAGTTATGAATTATTCCATGACTATTCGAAATTATTAATAAATGATCAAGTTAAGCTATGAAACTAGAAAATACAAGTACTTAAGGAAGTAAGAAATGAAAGCTATAAGAAAGGAAGAAAATATGCATAGATGTTTAAGCAGCCAGAGACGGAAAGGAATAGTAATGTTCTAAGAATACACATCCAGGAAAGTAGGAAGAGAAAGAGAAAAAGAAAGCTAGAAAGAAAAGTAAGGAAAGATACATAGATGTTTAAGTAACTAGAGACAGTGAGTGGGAAAGATACAAAAGTGGATGATAAAGAGAGTACTAGAACTTATAGAAATAACAAGCAATACAGCAGGTCTGAGTAAGAGTAAGAATGCCAAATAAATCTATGCAAGTTTCCTTATGTCCTCAAGATTTTTCCCTTCCTTAAGAAGCATTTTCGAACTAAATCAATAGTTGCGAATACCCTGTGTAGATGACAGGCCCTCCGAATAGCAAAGGAATGATAGAAGTATAAGAGAGGTGAGAAGCTAAAGTTAGACATGGAATTCTGAGAATTAAAGATGTTAAAAAGAGAGTAAAGATTCCCAAACTCAGGCATGCAAGTAAGTAAAAGAAAGACGTAAGTAAAGATGATTAAATCATCATACCCCAAGAAACCCGATATAAATACGGTCCTAAACTACACGGATTCTTACCGCTCAGTAATACCGGTTATGGAATGTGTTCCGATAAACTTATCTCATACATACCTTATATAAGTGATTGATTCTACCAGGACACATAGTACTAGAACAAGGACGCTGATACCCATTGAGATATAGATTTCTGCCCCACCTTATACCAGCACTAGATAAAGATAACCATAAAGAAGTTCGATGAGAATTTATCCAAAATTAAGAAATAGAAAGCACTAAATGATAGACCACCCAGTTGAGAACTAAGGAGGTTTTAAGGGATAAAAAAGAAAGAATCTGACCCTAGTCAAGAGGAGAAAGATCACAGAATTAGTGAGAATCTATAGATCCGACCTACATCGGTAGAAATTTATGAGAGTATAAAAGGACAGATCCGTGGAATTGGAGATACTCAAGAGTTAATAAAATTACCCTTACAAATAGCAAGGCTAAATGATATACTTGTAGCCTATAGTAAGAGTAGAGAACATAAGTTTAGGAAGAATCCTAGAAAATGGACCAGTACTAGCCTCAGTACCTCAGTCTAAAACTAAGAAAAATGGTAAGAAGATATAGGAGGAGGCAGAAAATAACAAGAGTTCAATACATATAGTGACAGAGATAACGAAACTTGAAGGTAGATATGTAAAGCAGAGACCTCAAAATAGGTTATGAAAGTTGAGGAATCCTAAAATATGATATAGTCGAAGTAGTTTCCAATGAATGGATAGTAAAATTTCCCTTTCAGTAGCCCCAAACTCTAAGCAGGCTTATGAACACCTAACCAGACCGTTACCAAGCTTATGAAAATAATAAGGAATGTGAGTTCACAGATCCTTATGGAATGCATGTACACACCTCTCTCTACTTAGAGCCCGGTAAGGAAAATAACCAGTAAAGAAGAATGTTTGACATAGTAGATAGATTATGAGATAGCTAGATCGCCGAGCCAACGAGTGCAACGAGATATAGATAAGAATCATAAGATGGCAATGTTTTTATATGAGATATAATAGTTTAGAAACACAGAAAATATAGCTAAATCTAGAAATCATCATTGAATTGAAAACCTTAAGGAGACAAAGACTCAGAAGAGTAAGAAACTAAAGAGAACAATTCTCAGCAATGCAACATATGTAATTTATAAAGAGTCTCATTGTATTATGATGGAAGAACTAGTAAGAGAATGGCACATTAACCAAATGATTTAATAGAGGTATCAAAAGCAATCAAAGTTGATGGAGTTTCAGGGGAGTAGAGACGAAAGGAATTCATGGACCTGGGATGGGAAGAAAATCTAAGTAGCGGAGTAAACTTTATAAGGAGCAATAATAGAGAAAGTATAGAATGACTTTGAGAGTAAGTAAAGATCGCAGATATTCAAGCAACAGAGATTAGTGAAAAAAGTACAGAGGTAGCACAATGGAATTTTTAGAGGACGTGACTCTAGAGAAGGTCCACAATAAGAGGTAGCATGATTGATAGTAAAAAGGAAGAATTAAGAGTGAAGTTGAAGCATGAGACTCATGTAGTATCTAGCAGAAGAATTTTAGTACGATAGTCAAGCCAAATGTGTAAATACGGAAAGTTATAGGCTTATAGATAAACAACGAGTACAACCATGGCATGAGAAGCTACTGAGATTACTACCATCAGTAAGACACCATGGCTCAACCCCACCCTCCCAACCCTCGTTATACAATAGCAGAAAAATGGACCTCAGTTTTTACTTTAAATGCATTCCTATGAGCAATTGAATACACAGTAAAGTAGGGCGAAATATAAAATTTTCAGATCTAGCACAAGAATAGGGTAAAAGGAGAAAATGGTGCTGAGTTAAAAGGTTTAGAAGAAAGACAGTCTGTATTAAGAGAGAAAATGGTAGTTAAGCAATACCGGAATATAAGAGAACCAACGATAGACATAACCAGAGAATCGAAAAGGTTAATGCCCCTCAAGGTAAAAGATAGAGACAAAGGAACCAGAAATTCCACAACTAGTTAAGAACAATAAAGAATACAAACAGGACATCAGGTGAAAGGTAGAGATAAAACTGTTGAGAAAGGTTAATAATAAAATAGACATCAGACAAACAATAACAGAGGTGTATAATGATAAGACAAATTTTCAATGGTACTATAGAATAGTAATTTTTTCAGAACTGGGATAGACTGAAATCTTATCGTATAATGGTACATAAAGTTAGGCATAGTATAAATACTTTGACCCAAACTCCTTAGCCAACCGAGAGGATCGCCAGAGAAAACTACCTTGAAGTAACATCCTAGTATGGGAGCCATTGATTGATAGTGAGTGTACATGAAAATGTTAGTTATGAAGTTCTAAACCCATAAATAGTTTTATATGTGAGAACTCAAAGGAAGAAGCTGATAAGTAACGAAGGTTTAGTGAAGAAAAAAGAGAAAGATCAGATAGTTAGCTAAGATTGGGGCCAAGAAGATATTTAGTAGGATATATCTTATAAAGTCATTTAAGTAGTTACGTTACGAAGAATAGTTTAAGGATATGAAGTATATACAAGTTAAGGAAAGTGGAGGTCATTGGCTATAGTATAAAGTACAGTAGGGATACCTTAAACGTGAAGGTTAACTAAAGATCCTAAAGATAACTAGAAATTATTGTTATCATGGTAAGAGGTATTAGGGGTTTTAAATCAAAATGGAACTAAGATAGTGAGACGACAAACCACGAATATAGTACAATTTTAGAAATGATAAAGGATGTTGAATATGGTTGGGAGATTTAGAAATAATTTTATGTAAGGTGTGGAGATAGTGGTAATATGACGATAAATGTAGAGTACTAAGCAAAGGATCATGGAATAAGATTAAGGAATTACCTTTCAGTCCGGAAGTCAAGAAATTATTCATTAAGGCCCACGAACTCGGGGTAGTATGTACAAGTATGACCAGAGATTTCCAGAGGTTTTAATATTAAGATATCGAACAGAAAATCAGAAAGGAAATTAAGGAAGATAAGGATAAGCAGAGACACAGATGTCCTCGACCAAGACAAATCTATGAGTTAAGCCCCAAAAGGGATTCGAAGACGAATCATATTTAAGAGGGGAGAAATTATAACGACCGATAATCTCAACTATTGTTACGTTACGAGACGAGTGTCATATAACATAAATTGTGTTTGGACACATATACCCTCATCAATTAACTTTGGGAACAATCAGAAAATTCTTCGAAACTCTGATACTATATGGTATGAAGTTCCACTCCTGACAGCCCATGGTAATTGGACTGTAACGTTCTCGTACGAATTCCAATTTTTATGAACTTTATAACTTCAAAAATCTGAGATCGAGTCCTACAACTTTTACATTGAACATTTTTCCAAATTTGACCCAGAAATAGGTAAAAAACATAAGTCAAAAATATGAATAAATAGTAACTCCGGACCCATCTAGAAAACTCCACACTTCTCTCAAAAATTCTGATTTTTTTCAAACTAAAATATTACAAATTAGCCAAATGGATCCCTACTATATAAGGGACACTCTTCATGCATCAAAAAGACTTGAGAAAGAGATGAAAAACATAAAGAGAAGGGAAACAAAGAAGAACAAGAAGAGAGTGAAGGAAATTTGGTCCCTCACCAAAATTAAAGAAGAACAAACACAAAACAAATCACCACAAACTAGAGGGAAGGAAAACAAAGCCAAGAAGACTTGAATGGTGAAAGATGAGAAGTGAGAAAGGTAAGGAAACTTTAACCCAAGTTTTAGATGTTGATATTTTGATGATTTATTGGTTGATGGATATTGTTGAGTTATGGTTATTGATGTTTATATGATTTTGGTGTTAAGAAAATGGTGATTGTGGAAAACCCCCATCTTGTTAAGTTTTGGGCATGAGATTAAGTAAAGGTTATAGATTAGAGATGAGTTGATATTGATAATGATATTGATAACATTTTAAAGATTTATTGAGGTTATTTTTCTTGTGTGGAAATATGAAAAGAGTGTTGAGCAAATTGAGTATGAAATGATGAAGTTAATACCAGAATTTGGCCTTGCGTCACGACACGTGCTAGGAATTTTCCCAGATACGCTTCTGGATTGATGCGTGTCGCGACGCACAAGTCCTTGCGTCATGACGCGTACTGGGAATTTCCAGGTACATTTTTGGAATGATGCGTGTCGCGACGTGTAATGTCGTGCGTCGCGACATATGGTAAAAATGGTAAAAAAATATTCCCTAAATTAGTTCTAAACCATTCTAGCTTCACTCTAACATGTTAAAAGCCACCATAAGGGCCTCGTATTAGTTCGCGAATACACATTACATCATGATACGAGTATGATATGCCTTGAAATAATAATAAGTACATGAGTTGATAAACTTAGTTTAATTTAGAAAATATTTCCCAGCCCACTTTCTATTCAAAGTTATCAATTATAGATTATCGCAGGAATTGGAGTTTTCTTCAGCAAGAGGGTTATGCCAGCCTAATTTCAAACCCGTGAGTGGACATTCTTCTCTTAAGTTGATTTTTTTTACATGATGTTGTTTTAAATATCAGACTTATTTTTAATACATCTAGGGCGTTACTTGATTTTTATTATAGTTATTTCATGAATGATCATATTTTAAGAGACGTTTCTGAAAGAGATATTTTCAAAGCATGATTTTATGATTTTTGAGACATGGGGGAAAAACCCACCTTAGTATATAACTTGATACATACATGGAATTAACAGATGACATGTGCACATGTAGAGGACTAAGGGGACGGTGATACGTAACGCCCCCAGATCATAGTTCAGGACTAGGGATGACAGATGCCTCTAGATCCTAGATTCAGAGCTTGGAGGGTAGCAACAATCTGCACCCCCAGTTCTAGTTTAGTGACTTTGGGGACAGCGATACGTAACGTCCCAAGACCACTAGTTTTAGGGACAAAAGTGACATGCTTTGGGGGACGGCGATACGTAATGCCCTGGATTTACACTCCTAGTTCTAGTAATGCGTAAGGAGGGACGACGATACGTGACGCCCCCATGCGTCAGGTTTTTTAGAGACAGATATCAGGTTTTTAGAGAACAGTTTTCAGAGATCAGTTTTAAGAAACAATTTTCATAAACAAACATTTTAGAAATAGTTTTCATAACAGATCTTTAAGATACACATTTACAAAACCAGATTTTCAAAAGCAGATTTCATAAATGGATTCCAGAGAGAAGTTTTCTAGAAAGTAAAGATTTCAGAAAAGATTCGAGTTGATTTCTAAAACATGAGTTTCATAAAGTATTTCAGTTTTCATTTTAAAAACCGTCCACTCACTTCAATCGTTCAAACGATCTAACCCCCCACTCCAGTGTTTTATTTTATAAGATCATGGAGGAAGAGCTCGGGAGGATGGATATTAATAGCAGTTACTAGGGTATGGAGTCCACCAGGTCAAGTCAGAGAGAGAGAGAGCTTAGTTAAAGTCAGAAAGAAATCATGTATCAGTAATTAGTATTATGTTGGTCGTTGTATAAGGTTAGCAAAGCAAATGTTATTGAGTATACTGTTATTAATATTGAGTTTGCATTTCATGTTGTCGATTTTGGGCAACGGTCTCATACATAAGATTTTAATTGAGGAAAGAGTATTAGTGGTTCATAGTTAGAAAGTCAGAGGCTCAGGGGATAGTACGGCCTATTCCATGCCTGTAACATCTCCCGAATTGGGGATGTTACAATATCAATCTGATCCGGGTAATGATCATTGGACAGTTGTGAAACATATCCTGAAATATCTTAAGGGTACTAGGGGTAAGTTTTTGATATATGGAGAAGATGAGCTACAAGTTAAGAGTTATACAGACTCCGACTTCCAGGGAGATCCAGATGATAGAAAATCTACATCAGGATACATATTTACCCTTAACCATGGTGTAGTTAGTTGGCGATGTTCAAAGCAAGGCTCAAAAACTGATTCCACCACTGGGGCGGAATTTATAGCAGCTTCGGAAGCTGCTAAAGAAGCTATAAGGATTAGAAATTTTATCACAGAACTTGGCGTTGTGCCTAGTATTACGGATTCAATCCCATTATACTGTGATAATAGCGGAACCATTGCGCAGGCTAAGAAGCCGAGGGCGCATTCCAAGTCTAAGCACGTGGAAAATAAAAATTGCATAATTAGAGATATTATTGAACGAAAAGACATAGTGATCTTGAAGGTTCAAGGACTAGAAAACATAGCAGACCCGCTTACAAATGCCTTACCTTCTAAGTTATTTGATAAACATATGGAGGAGATGGGACTACGGTACCATCCAGATTGGCACTAAGCAAGTGGGAGCTTGTTAGAGTTGGTGCTTGGAGTACCAATCCGAATAATGTATTATATATTTTATTATTTATTAATAAAATAATTACGCTTTCATTTCATACCTTATTAATGGTATTGTCATTATGCATATTAGATTGATGTATAAATATGCTAAGAATGACATCGACCTTAGAATAGTCTTGTAGTAATATTGGACACTAGGTGGTCCGATATTCGGATAAGTATTACTATTGTAAACTATTCTTAAAGTAAATATTCCTAGTCATTGGTTTTGGAATACAGTCAAATTCCTATAACCTAGAAGACTAGCACATGTCGTATATTGAAATTGGAGTTCCAATAGTTTAACCCAATGTACCATGATCTTTGGAAGCTCGTATAAACATGTGGGTATTGGTTGGACTGAATACTGAATGACTCACAAGTGATTCATACTAGTTGGAAGTACACACCACCGTTAATAAGAATCTCCTCGAGTCGAGTAGCATATGTAATCATTTGACTATAGGATAATATTGGTTTTGTGTGAGATCCTCCACACTTTGATGTCATGTATGTCAGAAACCTTTCATTGTCTGGCCTCTAAATGTTCATTGGGTGTGGACTGATGCACTCGTTAATCAAGTGCGAATCAAGATAGGATTTGTCGACCCGTATGTGTACCATAAGAGGTATAAGTATCCATGTAAGTAAGTCATGATTCTTAAAACTTTGGCCAAAGTCGATCACCTATGGTGGATCGCATTAGTTGTAAAGAATCGTGGACATGTCGACATGAGATGTGCGCCTCAGAAACTTGACGGTGTATTTTATATTTCCTAAGGAAAACTCGGATGGCCTACTGTGTGACACAGAAACTGGACGACGCATGCTTTTCTAGGCTCACGGCCTAGTCGGGAGTACGGAGTAGCCACGGGGGACTAAATCAGAGAATAATGGAGTCGCCACCCGGTGTGAACCGGGAAAATGAGATTTAAGGCCGCACTCACCCCTCGCAAGGGAAGACCTCAAACCGTTGGGTTCAGAATGGTCCCTTACTTATGTCACTTGTAATGAAATGATTTGTGTAATAATTTAATCAAGCTTAAGTAACACTTATTTCCAAGAGTATCATGCTTCTAAATCCATATGCACAAAAATAAAACTTACACCTAAATTTGCATATATTTCACATCTAAGATTGCATGCTTGAAAGTACATCAAAGTAGCAACGAACATACAACTTCATTGGCATATTGTATTCATGGAAACACAAGCACACACTAACCACACAAGCACACATAAAGGCGAATCAAATAATGGCGAACATGTGATTTCATAGACATATCATAAACAAATAGCCATTACATGTCTATGCACAAATAAAAGAATTAACTAAGTACATAATGCAAAAAGACACTTAAGGATGCAATTAGGCATTAAAGTAAGCATGCTATGACGTGGTGCAAAAGAAGATAACTAATATGGACACAAACACACATGTGAGCACTTTTCCAAGTGGTACGTGGAATTGTATCCCAAGTACAGACCGCATTACCGTCCATTCGGAATCGGCTACGGAATTTATGTCTGGGTTTCCATCCGATATACCGCAAGAAATAATACTCACATGCTATCATAACATGGATATATGAATTATACTACGTTAGGCCAAGACTAAGGTAAATGATGCAACCAATGGAATAAATATGTTTTTTCATTACGATGCGTACAAAGAAAATGATGACTATATGGGATTTCATAATACATGCATGAATGGTATGGTTGGCTTTACGCACGGGTTGAGGCTGATAGGTGGCATTAGGGCGTGGTCTTGTGAGTGAGGCGAATGGCTTGTGGGTGTTGAAGGTTCAAGTGTGCGCGATTTAGGGGCAGTGCAGTGAGGGTGTTTGCATGGGTTTAAGGTGACTCGTGAGTAGGGGACAGTGGCGTGAGTGGGGCTAAAGGATTTTATGCAGGTTGTGACGTGTTTGTGGGCTCTTTAGGCAGTGGGGGAAGTGTGCTACATGCGTGAGACTGTGTTTGGCAGTACGTGAGAGGGGACTGACTTGCGTGAATTGGCTAAATGGGGTATATGTGTGATGAGACTGGGCGTGCATGTATCTTGGTTTTATTTTATGTGAATAAAGGAAAGTGCAAGGGCTGAGAATATGGGTACACCAATGACAATAGGTCGAGTCAAGACAGGGATAGATGATGCAATCAATAGATGAAAGACACGGCAAATATCGTGGTAAAGGTAGCCTTTTAGGCTTTTCTTCCCCCAAATGGAGAACCTTTTAATCCAACACAATAAGCCCATGCGCCTTTCATTACAATGCGTACAAAGACAATGATAACTATATGAAACTTCGTATACCCGATTGAACACATCTTACATTCAAACGAATATACATCAACCGGCGTGGCAAAGCATCGTGGTAAAGGATTTTAACCCCTCCAAATAGGGGACCTTTAATCCGACTTACTAAGCCCATGCGCTCGATCGCATCATGCATACAAAAATAAAGACAATAATATCAAACTTAGTATGCCCGATTGAACATATCTTACATCCAACCGAACACACATCAACCGGCGCGGCAAAGCGTCGTGGTAAAGGATTTTAACCCCTCCAAATAGGGGACCTTTAATCAGACTTGCTAAGCCCATGCGCTCGATTGCGTCATGCATAAACAAGTAACATGTGGAATTCAAATGATGAAAAATAAATAAATCAAAGCAATATAAAGCAAAAGAAGGTGTCGTTTACTCAAGCGGTACGTGGAGTTGTATCCCGAGTACAGATCATACTACCGTCCATTCGGAATCGGCTATGAAATTTATGTCCGGGTTTCCATCCGATATACCGCGAGAGTTGACACATCTTTCATTTTATTCCAAGGCCACAACATACAATATTTCGTAATACATGCATATTTATCTACTCAAGGGCCACAACATGCATTTCAACATAACAATCATGCGAACAATACTCAATAAATACTAAAAATAAAACAGAAAACGAATGTGGAAAATACCCTCAAGTCTAACCTTTTTTGCCGACTTTCGGACTTGCGTTTCACGGAGATCGGAAGGGTAAAGCTCCTCAACTTCTCCGATTCACTAGTTTAGCGTCTTAGCTCACTGTTTTGCTATTTTGCCTCTGTTTTGCTGCTGTTTCCTTTGTATTTTCTGCTCACTGTTCAGGTCACTGTTTTGACGTTTCAACGGACTGTTTTGGGTGTTTTCTAAAGGTTTTATGTGCAGTTTTTGTGATTATTTTAGGGGTTATAAGTGCAGTTTTTATGTTACTATTTTAAGGATTTTAGGGACTATTTTAAGTGGATTTGGGCTGCTGTTCGGAGTGATTTAGGTGTGCAGTACAGGGGCTGTTTCAGGTCAATTTTTTGGGGCAGTAATGGCGTCAATTGTGACTGTTTTGGTGTGCAGTGGGGGGCAGTGTTTGGGGCTGTTTTGTGCGACTTTAAGACTGTATTTGAGGCTTATTTTGGTGTGGATTAGGGCTGTGAAAGGTGGCTAAAGATGCGGAAAATGGGGCTGTCTAAGGGATGGGTATTCGGTGGTGAGAGTGGAGGAGATGGAGAGAAATTTTATTGCTTCTTTCTTGGTGTGATTTGCGTGTAGTGTCTAGGGTTTCTTGCTGTAATTTACGTGTGTGTTGTGTGTATGAGCTAGGGGAGTGCATGTCTTGGTTAGGGGTTGTTTATATAGAGAAGGGTTAGGGCTACTCCTTGTCTCACAAGGAAGGGATTTGATTTAGTGTCTAAGAAGGAAAGCAATGGATTTGATGGAGACAAGATTGGTTTAGATTATGATGTCAATATATTTAAATTGGTGTGATTGATTTTAATTAGGCATAATATTTCTTTAATTTAGTATGTGATTTTGTTTAGTTAGGAAGTTAATATATTTGATTTATCTAAATTAGGTATGATTATATTTTATGTTTTATTTAATTGGTAAATGGTTTAATTATTTTATTTAATTCAATTACATTATCTAATTAATATTTAATTTAATATTTTATTTAATTTGGGTGATGGGCGTGTGGGCCCAATGTGGTGTGGGCTTAATGTGGCTTGGTTAGTGGGTTAGGCGTGTATGGGCTAGATTAAAAAGGGTTTTGGTTTTTTTCTGGGCCAAAGGTGATCTAAACAGAGGTCCAACAAGTGAGCTTGACACTAAATAAGTGAACAAGGATCTAACGAAATACCGATTCCCTTCCGACGACCGTTTCCCGCAATATCCTTAACTAAAAAGGTAGTGCCTCCAACTGAGACTCATCATCGGGTTTCACATGCAAAAATGCAATGCCTACACCTACGACAGAAGGATTGTTAAACATATGTGATGACCTCGACTTGTATAGTTTAGAAAGGTTGTTCGTGTTCTTCGCGAATTTGGAGGTAGCCGAATTGCGTACATATTAACTAGGCTTCTATGGCAAACGTGTCAGAACTTAGAGAGTCTCAATATGAAGTGTACTCGTTGAGCACTTGGGTAGCCGATTTTCTTTTATAAAAGATAATATTCGATATTATAATTATCAACTAAGATAATCAAGTGTTATTGGATAACATTGAATATTTACTTTGATCTAATTGGATTAATTGGATTAATTCAATATTTACACAAGGGCTTTGTCGTAATTTCATAATTATCTCTACCATTTGAGGATATTATGGTAATTGCAAGTATGTAATTACAGGTGTTTTTGGCTTGATTTAATTGGATTAAATCAAAGTGGTAAACATTCATCTATTTCCTAATATTTGTCTTGATTTAATTGGATTAAATCAAAGTGGTAGATAAATGTGACTAGTCACACCTAATTATATATATTTGGACAAATTAGATTAAGCCCATATAAAAATTTATTATAACTTTTATTAATTAAAAATTGTCTAAGTTTTGCTATAAATAACAAGCTTTAGGAATGTTTTAATTAAGCTTGAGAAAGCTAAATACAAGCATTTCTTGGAGAAATTAGCCTAAGTTAGAGAGGTATTTAGATAAGCTTTGTGAGGTCTCTACAACATTTCATCTAGGAGAAATCAAGATTGGATCTTGGAGTGAAGTTTGATAGCATTTGAATCCAGATTGGATCTTGGAGTCAAACTTACAAACCTTGGAAGTTCTCCAACCATTTCAACAAAGAGAATGAGATTGGATCTTTACATCAAGCTTACTAGGTTAGTTTGTACTTCTCTTAAGCTATGTTCTTCATTAGTGAGTTTTTCATTAGTGAGATATATAGTGATGAATTATGTATTGGATGCATGATTGCATAGCTTAAAGTTGAAATAAGACTAATAAATTATGTTAGGATGCTTTGAAAATATAAACACAATATGCTTGTTATAGGTCAAAGATGTTCATGTTGGATATGGAATAATTAATAAGAGTTTGAAACTCTAGATTAAAGGTTAGAGCTATGGCTACCATTCTAGAATCACTTGACCACTTTTGGGTGAACTATAATTGATCATGAGACATTTCATAGTGGGATTCTATATTGGTTTATGTTGTGATTCAAACAAATGCATATATGTATTTAGAAAATATATATATATATATATATATATATATATATATATATATATATTATATATATATATATATATATATATATATATATTTGTTGCATAACATGTGTTGTGGTTGATTTTGAAATTAAAATTGTTTTGGGTGATTTAAAGTATTTGAGGTTTTATTTTAGAAAATAAAAAAAAAACGTTTCAGCTAAAAAGCCGACGGTGTTGCGTTGCAGCGCTGCAACGCAGCACGCCTGCACAAGTGCAATCACCGGCGCATGCAAGTGCTTGCAAGCACTTGTTGCGCAAGCAAGTAATTTACTTGCGCAAGTAAACAGCTTGCTCAATAAGTGTACAAGGTCCGATTTTTATCCCGTTTTGATTTTTCCGGACTCCGATTTATCTCCGAATGTTTTTTTCCTGAACACTTGTAATGGAATATTATATTTCATTAAAATTTTTAAAAATACACGCGTCCATGATATCCTTGGGTTAGATCTATTTTCGCTGCGTGGGGAACCGATCTGACCCTATGGGGTTCCACAACCGCCTTAACAAGTTAGACAATATGTATGTTTGAATTGTCATCTGTACAGGTTTTTGATAATGAAGACATATGCTCCATAGAAAATGAGAGAATATTGTAACATGTGTCTTATACCATTATAAAATTACGAATAAAAAGGGTAATACAAGTAAAAATTTTGATCTTGATATAATGTTAGACCCTTGAGATAATTTTAATATCACATTGTACCCTTTAGACTTTTGTCTGTTTCTCAAAGCTTAGATTTGATGATTACTATCTCAGAATGTTGCTAGAAGATTATGAGAGATTCGATCCAATAAGACATCTTTGAGAAAGCGAATTGAATTGAGGTTGACAGATTCGAGAAAATGGAAAATTCATTATTTTAATTATATCACATTAGCTTATATTCACTGGTCGACCAATTATGATGTTCTACGTGATCCAGCATGATAGTAAGTACAAAGATAAAATATTATAATTAAAAGTAGTGTTGGAGCTTGATAGAGCTACTTGGAACAGCTTGAAGACTTGGATGCAAAGACTTCAAGGTAGACAAAGAGTTAAAGCTATTATTGGTATATGTTTAAATATTTACTAAAATTTAATTAGATTAAATTTTTGATTTTATATGTGTTGCTTATGAACATGTATATAATAATTTAATTATATTAAATTTATGGATCTATAATATACAAGAATTGTATAATATATTTGTATGTATTTGTGTAATTGATATATGTGTGTATATATGAAAAGAATTTGTTGGTAGTATGTTGATGTAAATTTTTATTTTACTTATGTAATTTATTTTAATGCATGAAAATTAATTAATAAATGAGATATATTAGTTGAATGTATGAAATAAATTAATTGCAAGATTATTTGATTTATGTGATGAATTGAATAGTAAAAAAATTTTGTTTATGTTAATTTTCGAAATTACCAAAAATTTAAAAAGAATATTTTGGTAATTTGGAATTATCAAAAATAAAGAAAATTAAAAAATTATTTTGGTAATTTAAAGAAAAATTCCCAGGATGCGATCTCACGCTTCTGCATCATACGGACCAACAACAAACACTTTCATGAATGTCTTATTGTGAGCGGCGAAGGGTTGGGGAATGATGAAACCTACGAGGATGAGAGAAGAGGAAATAGGTACCATGATCGAGGACCGAGGAAACCAAAAGTGGATTTTCCCCACTTTGACGGAGGGGACTTGCATGAATGGTTGGATATAATGGAACATTACTTGCATGCTTATGAAGTGGCAAGAGATGATAAATTTGCTTCAATTAGTTTCTATCTAGATGGAAATGTTAATAATTGGTGGAGATGGATTAAAGCACGATATGATAATGAAGAAACACGACTAGGATGGGCATCATTCGAGCGTGATTTTATGGCTCAATGTTGTCCAACACATGTTGTCAACTATTATGGACAGCTGGCTAAACTCAGATAAGAAGGTAAATTATAAGTTTATATAGAAGAATTTTGTCGATTACAAACTATGGTAAAGGGTTAGACAAAAGAGACATTAGTGGGCACATTTGTAGAGGAGCTGAAACCATGATTAGCTAAAGTGCTCAAGTTGAAGCAATCACAAAAGTTACGGGAAGCTATGAGGATGGCTGAGATTTTAGATGAGAGTTAATACTCAGAGAGGCTGCAGGTTAAAGAGAACATGGGGAGCAGTTTTACTGACACATTGCAATAAAAAAAAAATCCATGGAGAGGGAAGGAAATAGCTTAAGACACCACGAGGGAGAAGTCTAGAGAAGTCGAGAAGCTCTCTAGGAAGGAAGTACAGGATAAAATCAAGAAGAGATCATGCTTCGAATGTGGTCAAAAGTGGCTTAGCGATCACCCTTGTAAGTCTACACAAGTGTATGTGATTGGGCCTAATGTAGGATTTCGAATCTTCACATAACTTCATTAATGCTAATATTACCAATAAGGTTGGGTTAAATAGAGTTACAGCAGAGTCAATTTATGTTAAGGTAACCAATGGTGAAACCTGAAGTATGTTAAGTCGGTTCAAGATGTGAAGATGAATGTGCATGGAGTGAGAATTACAGTCGACTTGCATGTACTAATCTTAGTAGGGCTTGTGTGGTAATCGGTAATGCATGGTTGAAGAGTCTTGGGAATGTGATAACGAATTTTGATGATGAAGAAGGATTTTAATTTTTGGGGCAAAAAGTGGACTTAGGCATGTTTGTCATCTACGGAATTAAGGTCGTGCAAAGTTATTATAATAAAGATTATGTAAAGGGGGTGCAAAGATGCGAAAGGGGATCATATTGGGGCATTGTCATTGCAGAAACCAAAACAATAGGTTTTATAAAAAAAAATTGGAGCTTATATGCAAGGAATAGGAGACAGAGAAGCAAGATTTTGCCTAAATAAGATAGCATACTAGAGTAGCTAAAAGATTAGCATAGCTAGAGATTTTCATTTCACATTCCAAGATAACTAAAAATCTTCCCTTTCCAGAGGTGGAAGGAAGAACTATAGAAAAAACTACAACTAAACCGAATGAATCCTACAAACATTAAGGTTGATATCTACACTTCTGACAAGCTTTGTAACAATCAGCCTTCTTCTCTTAGTTAATCTGTTAGTCTTTCATCTTCTTTCTTTCACTTGGAAGCTTTTGATGTCAATGACGAGCTATTGGACTCCTTAGGCCACTCAAGTTTTCAAGCTTCTCTAGATAGGAAAACTTCTTTGTTGGTTGCAAATGCTTAAGTTTCGACATGACAGTTGGAGTTTCACGTTCACTTTTAAAATATTTCTCCATGTTGTCTGTCGAGAGGTTCCCTTTCTTGTCAGTTTCTTCCGGTTCCGCATCCCAACCCATAAAATCTGAGAGTTTCTTTGAATTTGGGGTATCTGACATGTCTTCACCTTCTAATTTTGAAGAGCCTATGACAGGTTCTTCCTCCTGTTTATTTTGAGCGAGGGAGTCCGCAAAAAGGACATCCTCAATCCTAGACATTACTGTGTGAGCCAAGCTTTCTATTACCCTGGAATAGCTC
>SKCR01035118.1:0-42490 GCA_019454045.1 Zanthoxylum bungeanum
CCGAATTCCTTTAATGTTGGGAATGTGGAATATTTGAGTTTTGGGTGACGAAATGATATAGCTCATGTACCTTTTGTTTGGTTATATATTGATTAAATTGATTTTGGCTAGAGGGAAGAAATCAAGTATGGCCAAATACTAAGTTGGGGTTTGATAGTTGTTTTGGCAATGATAATAGTAATATATATTTTAAAGATGTGTTTTGTTAGTTTTTAAATTAAAATATTGATGTGGTAATTGTATATATATGGGCGTGAAGTTTGGGATGAAGTGGATGTTGAGCTTATGAGTTTAGGTGACAATAGAAATTTGGAACATGTACCTTTGGGCTGCTTGGATCAAATTTGATAATGGTTTGTAAACTAAATTTATTAATCACAAATAAAAATGTTAATGAGTTTGTGGTGGCTGAATGCCATTGTAGGGTGTAAGCTTGAAGTTGTTTAGTGAAGTGATTAGATCGGGTTGCTAATATGTATTGGATGTTAAAATAATGGGCATGCGTTATGCAAGCGTTAGTGTGTGATGGCCGAATAGGTATTTCATAGAAGTGTTGAAGTGGTGATGTTGTGAATAAGAGAGGCGAACTCAACTTTGAAGTTTGATTTTTAGTTCTTTGTTAATGAAAGAATATGTGTTGAGTACCATTTGATTGGTTTCTCAAAGTTTGAGAAATATTCTATATTTGGCCGAATGTATGGGTGTGTAGGAAGTTTGGGTATGTGTTTTCTTTCTTTCTTTTCTTGGTGGTCATGTAAGTAATATTGTAATGCCTTTTATGTTGGAAGTGTGGTTCATGAGAAGGCTTCATGGACGACATTATTATGGCTTGAGGTCGTGAGCCTTCCAACAAGAATAGGAGGTGTATTTGAGTTATTATGGCTTTAAATATGATAGCTATGGTGGTATGATGTTAAGGGTTGGAGGTGTGGCGTGAATTTGATAAGGTTCAGTTTAGAATTATGGTTTAGTAAATACTGAAGTATGAGGAAATAATAAAAGTACCAATTGTAGAGATATAAGAATGTCTTTCCGAACTTGGTTAGTCACGGTGAGAGATTGGTTGAAATGATTGGGCACTAAAATAATGCATGCAAATGGTATTTAGTGTTGGGAACAGTTATTATGTTAGACATGATTGGATTAGCCAATGTGGTGAGGTTACAAGTACGAATTAAATTGATTGTATGTATGCTTGAGTGTGTGTGTGTGAGAGAGATAGATTCTATGATATATAGGGACTATGTATGCTTACGTAGAATAAATGAATGACTTGAAAACCAATGTGAATATAAGATGTTATAAATTGTGTTTGCTAAATTTTTTATCGTATGTACATATATTGTGAAAGGAAATGAATGTGTTTGTAAGCTTCCAGTGCTAGTTTTGCAGGTTGACTACCAGATGGGTCAACCACTTCAGTTTTGGAAGTCATGCTCGAGACGCATATCACCCAAGTTGCAGTCACCCTCGTTAATGTCATGGGAAAAGTCTTAGAAGTTTAGAGTCCGTGATTAATATGATATTCATCGTGCTAAGCACGCTGTTGGTATTTTTTAAGTAAAAGTTTTGATTTGTATATGATGTTGTGGGCACGGAGCCCTTGAGTGTTGACTGATGTTGTGGGCACGAAGCCCTTAAATGTTGAATTTTGATTTTGATATGTTTTGCGTGGACTTGAGGTCATTTTGTATGTTTGATGTCTTTCTTAGATTCCGTTTTGATGCTGGACTGTGATCCAGGTTATCCAGTTTTAGGATACATCATGTTCGTTTTTCTGTAAATTTGGGGGCTTATGGAGATTAGTTAATTTTGTCTCATGTCGGTAGCATCCTGCCTCTGGAGGGGTGTTACACCTTCAGAACCTGAACACTCACCTTCAGAACCTGAACATTCATCTTTACAAAACAACCTTGATCATAACCCTTCTTTGTATTATTTGTCTTCTAATCCCCATTCACCTCCACCTTTTCAAAGATAAATTAGAACCAAATCAGGTGTGTTAGCTCCCAAAAACTACACTGAATACTCACATACTTCTTGTTCAGAGTTTGATTATCTCAGTTACCTCTCTTATAACTCATCCCAACCCACTTATAAGACATTTACCCTTAATCCATTTTCATATCTATTCGTGAATCAAAGTCTTGAACCAATAAGTGTGAAAGATGTCTTGCCTGATTCCACATGGAAACAAATGGGTGTTTCGTGTGAAGTATAATCCTAATGGAACCATTGCTAAACACAAGGCTAGATTGGTTTTGAAAGGATTTCATTAGACCAATGGAGTGGATTATTATTAGACATTGAGTCTGGTTGTTACACTGTGTACCATTCAAGTTATCTTAAGCTTGGCTATTATGAGGAGATGGGCTATACGTCAACTTCATGTCAATAATGACTTTCTCAGCGGAGTGCTTACCGAGTCTGTGTTTATGTCTCAACTTGAGAGGTTCATTGATTCACGACATTCTAACTATGTGTGTAAATTGAACAAATCCTCGTATGGACTTAAACAAGCTCTAAGGGCATGATATGATAGCCTCAAGAGGTATTTGCTTCAATGGAATTTTGTTGCATCTAAGACTAACACGTCTCTCTTCATTCAACATATAAGAGCTAATGTAATACTTTTGTTGATCTATGTGGATGAAATTTTGATAACTGAGTCCAATTCTACACTTATTGGTTAGGTCATTAACGAGCTGGGCTCAACTTATGCCTTAAGGGATTTAGAGGATTTTCATTATTTTTTTGGTTTGGAAGTTACACCATGTGTTGATGGTCTGCATTTGTCACAACCCAAGTATATTGGTGTTATTCTAAAAAAGGCCAATATGATTGATTGTAAAGACATGTCCACTTTCATGCGCACTACTGAAAAACTTCTCAAAGATAATGGATCTTCCCTTTGAGACACCATTTCTATATAAGAGTATTTTGGGATCCCTTCAATATATTCTTTTCACATGGCCTGAAATAGCTTTCACAGTTAATAAGCTTAGTCAATTTCTTTCAACTCCAACTACTCTTAATTGGCAAGCTTGTAAAATGGTGCTTCGGTATCTTCAATTTACCCTGATTACGGTATTCTCTTCACCAAACATGGCTCTTTTCATTTATCTGCCTATACCGATGCTGATTGGGGGGCTTATCTTGATGATCGAAATTCAGTCGGTGGATATTGTATTTACTTGGGCTCCAACTTGATTTCATGGTTCTCTAAAAACTAACACATTATCTCTCTGTCCATCGCAGAATCAGAATATAGAGCCTTGGCACTTGGTACTTCAGATGTGCTTTGTATCACATACTTACTTCAGGAGCTTCGTGTAACTCTTTCGAGCATGTATTTGCTCTATTTTGATAATAAGAGTGTTGAGGCTTTAACTAGTAACCCTAAATATCATTCTCGCACAAAGCATATTGAGTTGGACTTATATTTTGTTCGAGATCATATTGTTATTAAGAAACTTCAGGTAGTTCATGTTGATAGTGAAGATCAAATTGATTACATTCTCACCAAACCCCTTGCCTCTGACCAGTTTGCATACTTCAGATCCAAGCTCAATGTTGTTTCATGACCTTGAGCTTGAGGGGGGATGTTAGATAATATAGTGTATGATGACACATAAATAAAAAAAAAGTTACATTCTGACTGAATTAGAAGGTCATGGTCTGAGTAAATAGAGTTCTAAATCAGAGAATTATGTTTTGATTCAGAACATCAGGGTCTAATCAGAAGGTCATGGTTTGATCAAAGAATTACGTTCTGAATCAGAAGGTCTGAGTCTAATCAAATGCATAAAAAATAATTCAGAATCTGATATTACATTCTGAAGACTAGAGTCTGATGCTGAAACTAGAATCTGATGCTGATGTATGGGTTTGATATTACATTCTCAAGACTAGATTCAGATGCTGGAGTTAAAATCTGATGATAAGATACACTTGAAGAACACAACTGATGTTGAGATACACTTAAAGAAGGCAAACTAGCAAACGTCTTCAGAATGTTTTCAAAAGTCAGTTAGAGTTTGTTATCTCCATCGACAATAATGGACACATGTCATAAAGAGATTGGCTATTTTAGATCAATGCTCATATTGGCTTATTTAGATCTAAGATTTTGCTATATAAAGCTCACATACTCATTGTATATTGTAATGATTATTTTCTAATGAAATCTGAATAGTTCTCTCTCAATTTTTCTATCATTTTTCTTATATTTTTCTCACTTTTAAGTCATTTTCTCACCAAAAAAATTATTATTTTTAGCATTTTACAATGCTATATAATTTCCTTGTTACAAGCTCGGGTCGGTATTCACCTCGATGTCAATAAAATCATCTCATTTTTTCTCCCGTGGACATAGGCTGGAGCCACTCTTTGTTAAACCACATTAAACCTTGTCTCTATGTTTGTTTGTCTCTTGCAGTTCGTGCGGTTCCCACAACCAGAGAAATTCACTCATTGAGGGAGGTTTGTTCAAGGCGTAATTCCCAATCTTGCCATTCGAACAAAAAAAAGCCATCAATAGTTGGCACCGTCTCTGGGGAACGATACAAAGAACAACAAACACAATAAAGCGATGGCCGAAGATGGAAACAACAGAGTTGGGGAAATATCAGCAGAAGAGTTGATGTAGAATTTGGAAGAGGGCTTGCAACAGGAACGAGAGAAAGCAATGAAGAGAGAGGTAACCAAAACCAGTAGAGCCTCTCTTAAAAAGTCTCATAAAGAGGTGTCAGATGAGCGATAGTTTTCTAAAATACAAATGAAGTTTTCCTATTGATATTAAAAAATTTGTACTCATACACGCTTGTTGATTAATAAAGTCGGAAAGAATTGTTTGCTATTTTAGAGAAGTATTTATCAAATGTCGGGAAGCTTTCGATTGCCAAATGTGTAAATCACGGTGCAGGAAACGTGGTCTCCGTGGCATTTACAATCAACAAATATTACAGCATGAGAATCAGGACCTCTGTGGACTTGCGTCATCAGGACCAATAAAAGGTGCAACGCGCAGTTTGGAAATGAATCTTTGTGGCAATCATAATTAACAAAATACCACGGGTCGGAACACATGTATCCTGCGATTTTTGTAACCTTCAAAGACAAGGTACAACACCCGGATTGGTTTTATACCCTAGTGGTGAATGTGACATTTCAAGATGAGGTCTATAGCACATAGAGCTGGAGGGCCTTCGTGGCGATTGTATGCTTGAGACGATCATAGAAAAGGGAGGAAAGATACCCATGTGGTGTTTGACGCCCCCATTTGAGGTACATAGCGCGGAAGGCTTGAGAGCCTTTGTGACGACTGTATGCTCGAGGCGATCATAGTACGAGGAGTAAAAATACCCTCGTGGCATTTGACGCCCTCATTTGAGGTATATACAGCGGAATGCTGGAAGACCTTCATAAAGATTGTATGTTTGGGACTATCATAGCACATAAAGTTAGAGGGTATTTATGGCATTGACGCCCACACTTGAGGTATATAGTGCAGATGGCTGGAAGGACTTCATGGTGTTTGATGCCTCATTTTAGGTGCATAGCATGGGAAATGCCTTAAGATCTCTATGACAATTGTAGTTTCGGGGTCTGCATAGCGTGGGGTGGGATAATATCCCATAGCATTTTCCACCCCAAATGGGATCTATAGCCCGGGGTTAACAGAAGTTCTCGGGGTGATTGGATTGATAGGTAAATAACGTTGAAAATTGGAGGGCCTCCATGACGATTGTAGCCTTATGGTATGCATAGTATTGGGAGGGATGATGACCTCTTGGTATTTTCCACCCCCATCTGGGATCTATAGCCCGGGGGTTAGTAGAGGTCCCCGTGTTGATTGGATCAAAGGTGCATAACTTATTGAATATGAATGTCCATATGACGATTGCGACCTAAGTGGCACTGGGTGGTATGTCACCTCACTGACCTTATTATTTTTGGCAATACGGGACAGAACGCTACCTCTGTTA
Organism: Zanthoxylum bungeanum; assembly: GCA_019454045.1. Classification (NCBI taxonomy): domain Eukaryota; kingdom Viridiplantae; phylum Streptophyta; class Magnoliopsida; order Sapindales; family Rutaceae; genus Zanthoxylum; species Zanthoxylum bungeanum. The sequence continues at coordinate 5,988 of SKCR01035118.1, forward strand.
CTTTATTATTTTTTGGCGGTACGAGGTGAGTGATACGTCACCCATGTGACCTTATCGTTTGTTATATACAGCACGGGGCAGGAAGCTGCCTCTATTGCTTTGTTATTTTTGGGTAGTACGGAGTGAGTGATACGTCACCCCCGTGACCTTATCTTTGTTTTATACAGCACAGGGTGGGACGCCATCGATGTTTCTTTTTGTTGGCTAGCCCGAGGTTGAATATTTTCCTTATGTGTGTTTTTGATTGAAATGGCTCGGGGTCAGAATTTCTCCCCCGATGCCTTACTTTATGATTGGTACGAGGAGAGTTGTGTTCCATTGTGGCCAAGTGTGAATGGCTCGAGGTTGGAATTTTCCCCCCAAGGCCTTGCTTTGATAATGGCACGATGATGGTTGTGTTCCCTCGTGGCCAAGTATAAAATGGGTCGGGGTCATAATATTTCCCCATAGACCTTGCTTTGATAATGGTTCGAGGAGGATTGTGTTCTCTCATGGCCAAGTGAGAAATAGCTCGGGGTTGGAAATTTTTTTCCATCAAAGGCTTGCTTTGATAATGGTATTATGAGAGTTGTGTTCCCTTGTGGACAAGTATGAAATGGCTCGGGTCAAAAATTTTCCCTGAATACCTTGCTTTGATAATGGTGCAATGAGGCTTTTATTCCCTCATGGCTAAGTGTGATTGTGTGAATGGCTAGAGGTTGGAATTTTTCCCAGAGACTTTACTTTGTTATTGGCACGAGGAGTGTTGTGTTCCCTCATTGCCAAGTTAGAAATGTCTCGAGGCTTTGTGATTCGCACAGGGAGTGGAGCTTTCCATTGTGGCCCGACCTTTATAAGTTGCACAATAAAAGAAGTAGCCAAAATTGTATTCGCTTCCAGATTTTGGCTGTGCCAAGAAGCACCGGATTAGGTCGGCATTTTTTTGCTCGTACCACCATTTTTTTTATAAAGTGCCCAATACCAACTCGCAAATTCATTGGTACTGAGTACTAGAGGACAAATTTTGATAGTGGTTTTTTTATAGTATTTATCCCGAGGTGGGTCAAAGCTTGTTGTTGTATTACCCACCTCAGATGGTTTGAAAGACCCAAGGGCACAAAAGCAAAGCGAAGCTTGGAGAAGAGTATGAACCCGGTATGTAGTGAGGCACTCTCCCCGAGAAGATTTTCTGTGGATAAAATAATGATGGTTCTGACCCGACCACATTGAAGTATGGATTGGGGATGCTCCGTATGTTTAGGTACCCCCGACACGGGAAGGTTTTATTTGTAAGGTATGAAGAACCTGACCTGATGAGCTTTTTTCCTCTGGGGCACTGCTTTGTGATTGGCACGGGGAGTGGACCTTTCCATCGTGGCCCGACCCTTTTAAGTTGCATAATGAAAGAAGTAGCCAAAACTGTGTTCGCTTCCAGATTTTGGCTGTGCCAAGCAGCACCAGATTAGGTTGGCATTTTTTTGCTCGTACCACCATCTTTTTATAAGGTTCCCAATACCAACTCGAAATTTTCATTGGTACCGAGTACTAGAGGATAAATTTTGATGGTGGTTTTTTACCGCATTTACCCCGAGGAGGGTCAAAGCTTGTTGTTCTATTACCCGCCTCAAGTGGTTTGAAAGGCCCAAAGATCCAAAATCAAGGGAAATCTTGGAGAAAAGTATGAACCCGGTATATAGTGAGGCGCTCTCCTCGAGAAGAGTTTCTGTGGATAAAATTATGATGGTCCCGACCCGATCACATTGAAGTATGGATTGGGATGCTCCGTATGTTTAGGTACCCCGACACGGGGAGATTTTATTTGTATGGTTTGAAGAACCTGACCTGAGGAGCTTTGATGAAGTCATGCCTAACATGTTCAAGCAGAATGACGTATGACCTCCCTAAAAAGGAATGCATCTAAGAGACTAATGGTGAAAATAATAAAACAAATATTCACATGAATGTGTGGGTCTTACCAGCCGACATAAACTTGTACAGTGGCAGAATAGTTGGCTCATCGGTTAGCATATAAGGCAGTTGAACCAATGCCTAAGAGGGGTAATGATGATTAAGTGATGTAAAGTGATGTTAGGGTCGGTTGTAAAGGGGTTTTGGGAACCTATATAATGGGGTTAAAGTCATTGTAGAAGAGGTTGGCAAATTGTGAGTTAGCAAATTTCGAATTTCACTTTGTAATTTTAGAGCAAAAATACTAGAAAGAAGCTAGTTATTCAGAGGGAAAATGAGTCGTGTATCCTACCATATTTTGATAGGCGATCGGGTTAATAATTACCCAATGAGTTATTTGGGTTGTAACGCGGTCTAATTTCCTTGTTAGAAGATCGGGCCAGTATTCACTCTGAGGTCAATAAAATCATCCTCATTTTCTCCCATTGACGTAGTCTGGAGCCACTCTCTACCAAACCACGTTAACTTGTCTCTGTATTTGTTTGTCTCTTACAGTTTGTGCGGTTCCCACAACCAAACAAATTCACTCGTTAGAGAAGGTTTGTTCAATGTGTAATTCTCAATCTTGTCATTCGAACGAAAAACAGTCGTCAACATATGGTATAAGATATAATATACACATATCGCTGGAAACAATTATAGGATTATAAATGGTGAATTGATCTGTCTAGGGATAAATTGTTGTGGTGGTTCCGAGACTATAACATTGGAGCCATGGCCAAGCTCAGTTGTGCATAACAGCCAATTATTTGCATCTTGTAAGCCAAATGTCTATTCGTATCATGTGCACAAAGGATGAGTATTAAAAAGTGTATACTTAATAAAAGATAAACTAACTATTTTACACTTATAATTTCATTAATCCCCTTAATTAGCACATTTGCTAAATGATAATTATATTTATATTTTATTGTGATTTTTATTTATTGTGTAGGTAAAATACTGCTTCGAAAGCTCAAAAGAAAAAATATATGAGATTTGAATTCCAAGACCCAGAAAACCCAAAAATAACGTGATAGATAGATTCAAATAGGACTTGAAAATCATTCACCGTGTTTAGATTGGCAACAGAATGAGCTTATGATGTATTTACCCACACATGTATATTATTATTAATATAATAATATATATATTTATATAATATATATAATATATTTTGGATGACCCACCAATCTTTTATATAATTATACTGGAGGTCCCACCAAGATTATATATATATATATATTATAATATATTAATATATTATTAAAATAATAATAATAAATTTCTTCCATCTTTCGGTGGAAAGATGGAAGAATTGTCAAAGCATGTAAGAAATTCATGCATGCTTTGACAAAAACATATAATAAAAAATATAAAAAGAAAAAGAAAGAAAGTTAGAGATTGAGAGGTGTCGAGCACCTCTATAAATAGAGGTGTTCTGCACCTCATTTTCCTCAGTTTCCTTCACACGATTCTCTCTATAATTTTGTGAAGGGATCCAGCTCTTGTGTGTTTTATTTTTTGTAAGCTATTTCTTGTAATTTCTTTTTTTAGTAATAAAATTATGCATGTTTTTATTAAAATTATGAGCAGCTAATTTCTTTTTGTTGGGAAAAGGGTGAAGATTTTAATATAAAAATTTTGATTAATCTCACTTATATTATAATATATAAATTTTAATCTAATGATTAATTAAGATTAATTATTGACAAACTTTGTTACTGCTTATATGGATGGTTTTATTTATTTGGCATAATTGAATACCTAACTGGACTTGTTATAAACAAAAATTATCACCGTCTTTATGGCTGGTTTTAAATGTTTTGGCATAATTAATTCCTGAAATAAATTAATTAGGTAATAATGATAATTTATTTATTATAAAAAGTGAGATTTTTAAATTTGAAGTATTAAAAGTGGATCCCCTAGCCCCAGCATTTTATTTTATTATTGCAGTTCAATTTAAAATTTTCAATCACGTCAAAAAATTCAATCTTTTTCTTTTCTCTCAAATTATTATTTTATCCTTTTAAATCTATTCCCTGTGGATCGACCCCAGACTTACCAGATTATTTTATTACTTCGATACTCTTATACTTTGGAGTAAAGAACCACTTTTTGAGCTTGTCAAGTTCTTGGCGCCATTGTCGGGGAATAAATTTAGTAGATAAAATAATCCTTGTATATTTTTTTTCTTTATTTTTATTTTTATTTTTGTTTTTATATTTCCTTTATTTTTATTTATTTTTGTTATATTTTCCGTATCTCATTTTTTTTCTTCCATTTGTATAGATCCAAAAATGTCATCATTGATCATAAATGAATCTTGAACCCATACATACCTTGTTCTTAATTCTTCATGGTTACAAGAGACAAAAAAAATCAATTAAAATGGAACTTACATTTTGCCAAAGAATTTCTTGTACCATCCCCATCTAGAGATTCTTCCATTTTGTGAGAACCTAATTCGTGAGATTGAGACAGTTGAACGAGAAATTCAATTGAGATATGAATTGACAAGAATCAGATAACGTTTTTAGATCTAAATCTCTACATTTGTATTTTCTCTACCTGGTTTTCTTTTCTTTTTTTCAATTTCAATTTCAATTTTTTTTAATTTTTTTCCCACTTGTTTAGTATTTTCTTTTTGTAAGTATTGCATTTGAACTTTTAAATTTTATCATATAGTTTGCATTTGTAACACCTCGGAAATCCCGACGACTACTAGTTCTGGATTGCATAATACATGATGTAAATCATATTCAAATAAGTACATGCTCATGAAATGACTTTTGGGACATTCGGTAAATTCCTTACAGTTTCGGTGCAGAACTTAGCTTATGTTCATTTCCAAACAACCCTTAGTATTTTGGGCATAACGTTTTCATATGATCTCCTATTTTATGAAATTTATATCTTCGGAAAGCTAAGACCGAGACTTCAACTTCGATGTTGAATATTTTTCCAAATTCAAATCACAAGCAGGTTAAAAAAATGATATTTACGTGGAGGCTATAATAGATTTCAGGAATAGTCTAGACTTGGGTGATATGGCTCAATCATAGCCACCCATTTCATAATAAAAATCAGCCCATTTGACTATAAAAAGGGCATTATTCCCTCATCCTCTCAAGCCAAAAACTTTGAGGGTGAGATGAAGGCTTTCTCATGCTAATCCTTCATTTTATCTTCATCTTTTCAAGACATTTTGATCCATTCTAGTATACTTCCATGCTTGGTAAGTTTCTTTTCTCCTTCTATCTTCTCAATTTTAAATTTTGAGCAAAGAATATAAAGCCCAAAATTCGCACCTTATAGACCCTAGGGTTTGGATTAGCTTAATTGGCTTTGGTTAAGTTGATAGCATGCATCTTGAGAAATGTCTTGGTAGTTTAAGCATGGGATGAAGATTTGTGTGTAGGAATGTGTTGGGAAATTATGCATTGTGACTTAATGAAACTAGATAATGGTTGGAGTTTGGGTTGAAGAATGAGATTAGTTTTGATCAATGATGAGGTTTAGAAAAGTGTTTATGTCTTGGTGTTAGCCTAAGGGTGTGAGGATTGCTTGTATATGGCATTGAAGAGTTGAAAATAGGCCTTGAAATCAGGCCAGCGTCGAGATGCTAAACCCCCAGCGTCGCGACGCGTACCAAACAGAAGCTCACTGCTTAGGTCTGATCGAGTGGGCATCATGATGCTCAAAGCTTAGCGTCGCGATGCGGAGTAATCAGTATACATGGCAAAAAAGCCCGGGCCCGGCCCGGGGTGAAAAAAGCTCGGGCCGGGCCTCAAAATGAGGGCCTGGGTCGGGCTCGACCAAAAAAGCCCTGGCCCGGGCTTAAAAAAATAAATAAATATTTTTATTTATAAAATATATATATATAATAAATTTTTTATATTTATATTTTTTTATAATAAAAAATCGGGCTCGGGCCTAATTTTTTTTTACCGGGCTCGGGCTGGGCTTATCAAAGCCCGGCCCATTGCCATCCCTAGCAAGCAGAGGCTCTGCCCCAGATCTGAACCAGTGGGCATCGCGACGCGCAACGTCTGGCGTCGCGACGCACGTCCAATTTCTAAAATCAAATTTTTCCCTTCCAATTACAACCTAGGATGTTAAAGGTCACCCTTAGGGTCTCGTATCAGCTCATATACACGCATTATATCATGTCACAAGCATAGTACGTCATATAGCGATAATAGATTCAAAGCATGCCTCACGAATTGTATTCTAATTAAGTTATCAATTATAGATCATCGTAGGAACCGAAAATCCCTTCAGTGAAGTAAAGTAGTGCCAGAGAGATCCAAAAATCTGTGAGTGGACTCTTTTTCTTTTCAAGTTGTCATTTACTTATTTGTTTTGACACGAGACTTAATTTTAAGTGTTCTAGGGCGTTAGCCAAGATGATTTACAATTATTTCATAAATGAAAAAGGTTTTGGAAAGTTTGAGATAAAGAGCATGAGCTTTATAATTTTTCGAGGCATGAGGGAAAAACCCACCTTAGTATGTAACTTGACTCAGATATGGAATTTACGAACACAGATATCGTATGAACATGTAGTTCAGGACTAGGGATGATTGATGCCTCCATATCTCATATTTTGAGTCTGGAGGGTAGCATAGATTCGCACCCCCAATTCCAGATTTGTGGCTAGGGGGACGGCGAGACGTAACGCCCGAAGACCACCAGATATTTGCGTATGGGGGGATGCATCTAAGCACCAGATTTTGTGTGTGTGGGAACGATGATATGTAGCGCCCCCATATGCCAGATATACAGATACAGATTTCTCAGAGATAAGTTTTCAGAAACAAATTTCCATAAATAGATTTTTTCAGAAATGATAAGATTTATAAATGAGTTTTCACGGGATCAAAGTTTTACAGAAAAGCACAGAGTCTTATAAACAGAAATGAGTTTTTAAGAAAAGTTTTAAAGAAATAGAGATATTTTCAGTGAAGATCGAGATTCCAGAAAATATTATTTTTTGGGAGGGTTTTCAATTTTTAGAACCATGAATTTTCAGAAAGAATCAGTTTTCATTTTAATTGTCTAATCACTAGATCTTTCAAACGATCTAACCCCTCACTCCTAGTTTCTTTGTTTTACAGGGATACCCGGAGGACGAGCCCAAGAGGATGGATACTGATGGAAATCACTAGGGTGTTTGGTCCACCGGGTCAAGTCAGAGACAAAGTTCAGTCCAGTCAGAGTTAGGAAATGTCATATATCATATAAGTTATATAGTAAAGATTACATATGTAATGTATTATAAGAGTTCACTGTCAGATTTGTATTGTGTAGTGCATTTAAGTACTTAGTATGAGATGTATTATGCATTTATGTTGTTAAGTTGGGCAATGGTCCCATGCATAAGTTTATGTATGAAATGAGATTAGCAGTTGTCAGAAATTCAGAGGCTCGGGGGGATAGGACAACCTATTCCTTGCCGGTAGCATCTCCATATTGAGGATGTTACAATGATGGTATCAGAGCATGGTCCAGGGAGTCAGTGACTGTAATCAGTCTAGTGTTAGGGTCTTGTGTACGTAGTATGTCTGGGATACTCGTATGCGAGGTACTACATCTCCAGTATCCCATCCTCAAGTACGTCCTCAAGTCTTATAGACAGGTTAGTCAATTCCGAAAGCTATCTGAATCTTTTTCCTAATAAAGTAACCATAAGCCTTATTTTAGCATAAAATCCTTCTCTAGTTACCCTGGATTATCAACAAAGTTCAAGACGAGTTATGAGAACATATAGTAAAGTTCTAAGAATAGATACGCAAATGAGTTAGAATAAAAAGCTATAAGAAAAGTAAAGAATGGTACATAATTGTTTAAGCAACCAGAGCTAATAAGAGATAAAGATATAGAAACGGATAAATAAAAAAGTACTAGAACCTAGAGTAGTAAAGAGAATAGAATAAGTCTGAGCATGAGAAAAATTTCAAGTAGACCTAAGTAGGGTTTCTTCCATTCTTGAAAGGTTCATTCCTTCCTAGCTAGACTTCTTCCCTCATTAGGAAAAATTCCTTCAAATAGATCCAAAAGCCTTGAATACCTCATATCGATAGCAAGTTCCCCGAGTAACGAATGACAGATAGAAAGATAAAAGAAGCAAGAAATCAGAATTAGATGTGAGAGTTCTAATAGACAAGAGATGCTAAAAATAATATTCTAGATCCCCAAATCCAGGCCTGCAAGTAAACAAATGAAGGTCGTAAGGAAAGATGATTAATTGCCGCAACCAAGAAACCCGACAGAGATACGGTCCTAAGCAACCTAAATTATATTTGATACCAGTTAAGGAAGCTGTCTTGACGGAGCTTATCTCATACCTACCTTACATGAGTAATAGACTCTACCAGGATACAGAGTACCAGAACAAGGACATCGACATCTGTTGAGACGTGAAAATCCTACCCCATCTTTTACTAGTATATATATAAAGATAATCGTAAGGAAATCCGATAATGGTAAATACGAAGCAAGAAACAGAGAACGTTGAAAGATAAGATCACTCAGAAAAGGTCCTAGGAAATTTCTAAAGTTAGAAAGAAGAGAACCTATTATAGTTCAAGAATCTAGGCAAGTCAACACGAGGCTTGTAATACTAGTAGAAGACCACAGAATAAACCAAACATAGTAGAAACCCATAGATCAACCAATGCTAGTAGAAATTCATGTAGGTTCAAAAATGATAGATCCGAAAGAATGGAGATATTCGGAAGTTAATAGGAGTACCGGTATGAATAATAAGAATTAAAAGGTATAATTGTAGCATATAGCAAGAGTAAAAAGGTAGGAGTCTAGGAAGTAGTCCATAAGAAAAAAATAGCCATATAGCCTCGGCAGTACGGCTTAGAGCCAAAAGATAGGATGTGGGAATAGTAAAGAATGATGTGGGAAGTAACAAGGAAGTTCAATACATACAGACTCATAGATAATGTAGTGCGAAGGTAGTAACGTAAATGAAACCTCAACATAGTTGATAAGAGTTGTGGAAACCTTAAGACTTGGAGTAGTTGATGCGGATTCTAACAGTATGAGCGATAACTCTTCTGTCCAGTAGTTACGACCCCAGTAAGTGTTTAAACACCCAATTAGACCATCGTTCGACTTAGACAGTTAATAAAAACATGTATTCTCATATCTTCAAGGAAAACGGGTATTCACCCCATAAATTGAGCCTAGCAAGGATTTGAACAACTAAAGAAGAGTATCAGATAGGAAAGATAGATCACGAGTCGTCAAGACAACCAACCCAAGAAGCTTAACAGGACCTAGATAAGGATCAGGAGATAGTAATATCCCTACACAGACTTAATAACTCGTATCTCAGACGTTTGTTTGTTTTTACTCTAATGCTTTTCATAGATGCTTCCTCCAATTAAACTAGACCACTGAATATTACAACTTTTTTACAATTCAGCTCATGTCTGTATGTTACCATGCATGTTGATAATACCTGCCACCTGAGCATATGAAGATCCATTTTAGTCAATTTTATGGAGAATTTACAAATTAAATAATTCAAAAGGAAATAAACAAAAACTAACTTGTTTCGAAAATGGGTTGAAATACGTATCAGGAATGAGAACTCCTTACACAGCTATCTCTCACCAATTTCACATTTTTAGTCAAAATAAAAACAAAAACGCAAAATATTTTTGTAATTTTTGAAAAAAATTAATTTTTTTTTTTGTATTTTTCGAAAAATTTTGGACTAAAAATAAAACAACACACAACTAAAAACAAGATACTGATCAACTAATTCCCTCCCCTCCAAACCTAAATGAGACATTGTCCCCAATGTCTTAACAGTAGAAGAAGAGTTTAGAAGATAGTACCTGGTTAACTGAAATTCTACACGAAAAGTTAAAGGTTAAGATCCAGATTAATCTGATGCCTCTTACCACGATCGTCCTCGGACCAATTTATCTTTGAAATGATAGGGTCAATTTGTGGTTCATAGGCTAAGATTTGGTCAATTAGATCCGGAGCAGTTCTGGCAGTAAAAAGGAGTTCTTTCATAGGTTTTGTCACGAACCCATTTCTCCGGGCATCATCAAGAAATACACAAAGAAAATCATAAAATCCATTAACGTTGTACAGTCCAAACGGTTTCTGGTGTATGTTCAGGTTCGCCCAGGATAACACTATAAAAATTTTCTCCATTGTACCCAAACGGTGGCAAAGCAATAAAAGCATCAGCACGGTTAATCATTTCTACCAATCGTTCAGACATACCTGGCACAATCAGTTCCTCTCCGTTTGATAGTCCAATAAGATTTGCTTCTGCCAAGGGTTTTGGGATGATTCCCAAAACGTGACTGCCTCCCTCCTGTACAGCTTTTGAAACGATCCCCATAAGTCAAAGATTGCCTCCGCCATATACTAAGTGCATATTCCTTGCAGCTAAGACTCGACCCAATTCCTGTGCTACTTCTATGTATTGTGGTTTAACACCAACACTAGTACCGCAAAACACACAAATGTTCTCAACTCATCTTCTTGAAGTGGCTTCCATGTTTTACTCTGGATGTCTTCAAAAGTGCAATGATGAGTTGAATTTATAACACTTGAAAAGGGTGAGTAAAATAATAGCACTAGTACCTGCCAAATGACAATTATGAGTTAACAGTAAAATAAATCGTGATAGTTAAAAAGGTCTGGATCCTGTCGGAGAAAATAAAAGAAAACAACAAAACAAATCACAATTATTAGGAAAAGACAAAGAGATATAATATCTACAAATATTTACGGCTTAATTGACGTCTATGCGTCAGGGACAAGCTTCCCATCCAATTTTCTTATAAATTGGTAAACAATGTCTTTTTGAGTTAGATTCCCGAGACTTAACTGTTGTCTTTCTTTTTGAAATTGTGTATGTAATTTGCGAAAGGCTATGTGAACATATCCACTAGGATGCGTCTCAAGAGTCGAAGATATATCATCTAAAGACTCCTTACTCAAGCCATCCCTAATGAATTTAATTTTGTCTTCACGATTATCAGACACCATTCCTAAAGAACGACAACGAGTATTGCAATTCCAGCATGCACATTTGTAACAAATACCCATTTGTTTAGCTCTACGTTTCTTTGTATAGGTGCTTCTTCCAAAACCAGGCAGATGTGAAGTAAAAAAGTCAGAAGACTCACTGCCAATCGGACCCGTGCTTCAATAATCCAACGAATATCAGTTGGAATACCTTTGATCATCAGTAGTCTCATCCGTTCCAAGCGAGCTTTGTAGACTTTCATCAAATATTTTTTAGGGAGAGAAGGACATTGCTTGTGAAGATTTGCGAGAACTTCTTCCATCATGAAATGACTTATCCTGAAAAATTAAACACACAAAAATAAAACACACCAAATAACAATATATACAAAAATTGCATGGGTTGCCTTCCTACGAGTGCTAAGTTTAACGTCGTCAGCTAGACGTGACTTCTCGAACGTTAGGTTGGATCTGAAAGTGTGACACTTTCTTTTTGTCGCTCAAATGATTCTCCCCAGTAGTGTTTGACACGCTGACTGTTAACCTTGAATATTGTTGGTGTTGGGATCCAGTAACTCAACAGCTCCATATGAAAAAACCTGAGTGATCACAAATGGACCTGACCACCTTGATTTCAACTTTCCAGGGAAAAGTTTCAACCGTGAATTGTACAACAACACTTGCTACCTTGGTTCCAACTGTCTGTGCACTATTTTTCGATCATGCCATTTCTTGGTCTTTTCTTTGTACAATTTGGCGATCTCATAAGCCTGTAAGCGAAATTCCTTCAATTCGTTGAGTTGGTGGAGTCTTTTCTCTCATACAGCTTGTGGATCAAGATTCAACTTCTTTAGTGCCCAGTACGCCTTGTGCTCAAGCTCAACTGGCAGATGACATGCTTTTCCAATTATCATCTGATATGGGGACATACCAATGGGTGTCTTGTAAGCTGTTCGATAGGCCCATAATGCGTCATCCAGTTTTGTAGACCAGTCCTTCCTTGTTGATCCAACGGTTCTTTCTAAGATTCTTTTGATTTCCATGTTTGAAACTTCAACCTTTCCATTTGACTGTGGATGATAAGCAGTGGCAACCTTATGAGTAACTCCATATTTGATAGGAGTGCATCGAAGTATTTGTTGCAGAAATGTGAGCCACCATCACTGATAATTGCCCGAGGTGTTCTGAACCGAGTGAAAATATTCTTTTTAAGGAATTTGATCACCAATTTTGAATCATTGGATGGCAGTGCAATTGCTTCCACCCATTTGGAGACGTAGTCTACAGCAACCATGATATACAGGTTTCCGAATGATGGAACAAAAGGTCCCATAAAATCAATACCCCACACATCAAATATCTATACTTCCAGAATGTTTTGAAAAGTTCATTCATTTCTCCTGGAAATATTCCCCGTTCTCTGACACCTGTCACATTGAAAAGCAAAAAGATAAGCATCTTTAAAAAGAGTGGGCTAGAACAAACCTGATTGTAGGACTTTGGCTGCAATTTTATTCCCGCTGAAGTGTCTGCCATATGGTGATGAATGACAGTGTTGCAAAACACTGTGGACCTCCTCATGTGGAACACACCGTCTCAATAGTTGATCAGCACAGCATTTGAACAGGTACGGCTCATCCCAAACATAATGCTTGACTTCCTTGAAGAACTTTTTTCGTTGCTGAGTTATCCATTCCAATGGCCATTTTCCTGATACAATGAAGTTGACATAGTCAGCATACCAAGGGACATCCTGCTGTTTCATGACAAATAGCTGTTCATCTGGAAAAGTTTCTTTGATTGACAATTCTTTGCCAGCTGTTTCTCCATTCTCGAGCCTCGATAGATGATCGGCCACTTTGTTTTCTGTCCATTCTCTGTCTCGAATTTCCACGTCAAATTCTTGCAGAAGAAGTATCCAACGGATCAATCTGGGTTTGGCATCTTTCTTCATGATCAAATATTTGATTGCTGAATGATCTGTGTAGACCACCACTTTAGAACCCAGTAGATAAGAATGGAATTTATCAAAAGCGTACACAACTGCGAGCAACTCCTTTTCGGTGGTTGTGTAGTTGAGTTGAGCTTCATTCAAAGTTTTGTTGGAGTAGTAAATGGTGTGGAAAATCTTTACTTTGCGTTGTCCCAAAACTGCACCTACAGCCAAATCACTAGCATCGCACATCACCTCAAATGGAAGGGTCCAGTCTGGTGCTACAATGATTGGGGCAAAGACCAGCTTCTGTTTTAATATCTCAAAAGCTTTATGGCATTTTTTGGTGAAGTTGAAAGACACATCCTTCTCCAGAAGATTGCATAGAGGATTAGCAATCTTGGAAAAGTCTTTGATAAATCTCCTATAAAAGCAAGCATGTCCAAGAAAGCTCTGAATCCCTTTGACTGATGTTGGTGGAGGTAATTTCTCAAATGTTTCGATCTTTGCTTTGTCTACCTCGATTCCCTTTTGTGAGATCCGATGTCCAAGAACAATGCCTTCATGTACCATGAAGTGGCATTTCTCTCAGTTGAATACCAGATTGGTATCTTCACATCTTTGTAACACTTGTTCCAATTTTTACAAACAGTGGTCAAAATAATCTCCAAACACAGAGAAGTCATCCATAAAAACTTCCATACTATACTCCAGCATTCTGAGAAGATGGCCATCATGCAACGCTGAAATGTGGCGGGAGCATCACATAATCCAAATGGCATTCTGCGGAAAGCAAAAGTACCATAGGGACATGTAAATGTGGTTTTCTCCTGATCTTCTGGGGCGATGGCAATCTGATTGTATCCTGAATATTCATCCAGAAAGCAATAGAACTCATGTCCCGCCAATCTATCTAACATTTGGTCAATGAATGGTAGCGGAAAATGGTCATTCCTTGTTGCTTTGTTCAGCTTCCGGTAGTCCATGTATACTCTCCATCCAATCACTGTTCTTGTTGGAATCAACTCTTTCTTTTCATTAGTGAAAATAGTAATTCCTTCTTTCTTCGGTACACACTGCATAGACTCACCCAAGTGCTGTTTGAGATGGGGTATATGATGCCAGCATCCAACCATTTGATGATTTCTTTCTTCATGATCTCCTTCATGATTGGATTGAGTCTCTGTTGATACTCCACTGTGGGTTTGTACTCATCGTTCATCAGAATCTTGTGCATGCAAAATGATGGACTAATGCCTCGAATGTCTGCTATAGTCTAGCCAATGGCTCTCTTATGTTCTCGTAATACTCTTAACAACTTTTCTTCCTGCTCCAATGTTAGCGAAGAAGAAATAATAACAGGTAATTCATAAGAGTTTCCAAGAAATGCATACCTGAGATGGCTCGGAAGTAACTTCAGCTCCAGCTATGGTGGTTCTTCAATCAAGGCTTGATTCGATCTTTCTTTGGCAGTTCCGGACTTTCAACTGGTGGTGTTGATTTGAATCGGAATGGTTTGTCAAGGTAGTTGATACATTCCAGGATTTCAGCATCTAGCTCGCTGTCAGTCATGTTGGTGATGCAAGCTTCAAGTTTGTCCACGGGAGTTATATAAATATCCTGGATGAGGCTATCAACAACATCAATTCTGAAACATTCTTCCATTTTTTCTTCACTTGGGAATTTCATGGCTTTGAAAACATTGAAGGTAACTTCTTGGTCCTAAACATTCATGGTTAGTTCTCATTTTTGTACATCAATCACAGTTCGACCTGTTGCCAAAAATGGTCTCCCAAGGATGATAGGCACATCTTTGTCTTCTTCCATGTCTAAGATAATGAAATCTGCTGGGAGAATGAGTTTGTCAACTTTGACCAGGACATCTTCAACGACTCCTCTCGGAAATGCGAGCGTTTGATCAACAAGTTGTAGTGAGACTGAGGTAGGCATTGCTTCTCCAATTTGCAGTTTCCTGTAAATAGAAAAAGGCATTAAATTAACACTTGCACCTAAATCACATAAAGCCTTACCGATATAATGTTCTCCAATGGTGCATGGTACTGTGAAACTGCCAGGATCTTTCAACTTCGGGGGAAGTTTCCTTTGAATGATGGCACTGCATTCTTCCGTCAATGCTACTGTCTCGTAATCTCCCAATCTCTGTTTTCGTGAAAGAATGTCTTTCATGAATTTTACATAGCTGGGCATTTCTTCCAAAGCTTCTACAAATGGAATGTTGATGTGTAGCTTTTTTAACACCTCCAAGAATCGAGCAAACTGTTTGTCCAGTTTGTTTTTCTGAAGACGCTGAGGAAAATGTGGAGGTGGAATGATCTGATCTTTTTCTTTTTCCTTTGCTTCTTTTTCCTCCATCTGTGGAACTGCATTTTTTGGAAGTTCTTCAATTGTTGCCTTGATTCCAACATATTTGTTGATTTCAGTACCGCTTTTCAAAGTAATGGCTTGACATTGCTCATTCCCTCGGTTCATTGGATTTGGTTCTGTATTGCTGGGAAGATTTCCTGGCGGTCTGTAACTCTGAGCATTGGCCAGTTGTCCAATTTGATTCTCCATTGCTTTGATGGAAGCATATTGGCTTTGAAATATAGCATCATATGCTGCTTGTTGCTTTTTGAACATCTCTACAATCTATTCTTTCATTTCTGGTTCTTTTTCATGTTCCTGGCCTTTGTTCTGTTGTTGAAATCCTGGTGGTGGATAGTTCTGCTGTTGGAATCCAGGTGGTGGATTGTTCTTTTGCCCTGAATTGTTGCCCCATGAAAAATTGGGATGATTCCTCCACCTTGGGTTATAGGTGTTGGAATATGGATTGTTCCCCTGTCTGTTGAAATTGTTGACATAATTCACCATCTCTTCAAGTTGGTTTGGTTCTGGTGCTCCTCCATATGGTGAACTTATGGATCCAGTGGTAAGAGTCTCCATGAATTTACATATCTGATCCAGCTTGGCGTTGAACTCCAACTTCATAAATTCCTGCAATTCTTTGGATCATGATCATTTTTGTTGGCCACAAGCAATTATTTTTGGCCATTTCTTCGATTAGGTCACAGGCTTGATCTTATCCTTTAGCCATTAAATCTCCTCCAGCAGCAGCATCGATTGTGGTTCTCATCAGTCCAGAAAGTCCATTATATAAAGTTTGGACTTGAAGCCATTTTGGAATCTCATGGTGAGGACATTTCCGGAGTAAATCTTTGTACCTTTCCCAGCTTCGTAGAGAGTTTCCGAGTCTTGTTGTACAAAGGATGTGATGTCATTCCTCAGCTTTCCAGTTCTGGCTGGTGGAAAGTACTTTGCAAGAAATTTGGTGGCTAAATTGTTCCAAGTTGTGATGGAACCTGCTGGTAGTGAATGTAGCCAAGCTTTAGCTCTGTCTTTCAAGGAGTATGTAAAAACCCGCAGTCTCATTGCTTTTTCAGCTTCTCGGTTGTAATTGAAAGTGCCGCAAACTTCCAGAAAGTTGCTGATGTGGGTATTAGGATCTTCAGTTGCTTTTCCCCAAAACTGCACTGACTGTTGAATCATGTTTTGATGTCACACGCATTTGTAGGTAAATGAGGAAGTACAATACAGGAAATGAAGCAGTCTACCACCGGAATAGTTCTGTCTCCAATGGGTATTGGTGGTGCAACTTCCAAAGGTTCAGGTTCCATGTTGACTAAAGCTTATTGGCCTTCACGCCTTTCCCTTCTCAACTGTCTGATGGATCTTTCAATTTCCGGGTCAAACGGTCATAGTTCAAAGCTTCTGGTTCGTCTCATGTAGTTTCTGAGAACCTGAAACACAAGAAAACAAAAACAATAAGTAAAAAGAAATTGAATACAAGTAAATGTATCTAACCTCAAAACTAATAGTGAAAGAAAAATAAGTCCCCGGCACCGGTGCCAAAAACTTGACCAGCGTAATCACAGGCGTATAACGCAAGCGCACGTATTGTTCAAGTAGTATAAAAAGTATCGATCCCACGTGGACTTAATGCCTAATCTATTAATTTTATGAGGTCAAATGATTACTAGTATCTAACAGGTTGATTGATTGATTTGAAATGGTGATGATTTAAAAACAAGTAAATAAAATTGCACGAAAGTAGGTTTAAGAAAATTCAATATTAAGAAACTATCTAGGGTTGTGAATCTTTCTAATATCTTTTAAAAGATGAAGTGGTTATTTCATGTTTGTGTAATAAATCGGTTTAATAACCTGTAACATGAAATTATGCGAAAGCCCCTGTCGATGGTCAGACGCAAATACCCAGTATAACCCAATTGAACCATATGTCTATGTCAACCAAATTACATTGATTCATCAAGTTTAACTTCCAATTATGGTTACCCCCGCCCGACATGTATATATCTATCCTGTAAGGAAATCTATTAAAGGGTTATCTATCCTCAAGGAAGATCATGTGCTACTAAGTCTAAGGCTGAAACCTAAAATTCCTTTGTCAAGTTTATTTTAGATTTACCAGATCAATCTTTTTAGTGGCCAATTAACAAGACACATTAAGCTTAAGACTTAATAAGTAAACCTTTAAATTACCCAAACTATAAAATAACCCCTTATAAACCGGTGATATTAGAATTCATCACAACCCTAGATAACTAACTTAGTTACGACACATAACTAGGGCTAGTAAAAACTTAAAAGTAAAAGACATAAACTAAAATGCTGAAAAGTAAATGCGGTAAAGTAAATACTGAAAAGTAAAATTACAAAAATAAAATGATAGGGTTAAATGATCTACTCTTACTACTACTATTTTATATATCTCCCTTAATATAATATATTAACTTGTGATAACATTACCAACCAGCCATATATACGGTAACCTGATTAAGTCAAATTAAGTCCAACCAGCCATTAAGGCGGTAACAATATTTGTCCATAAACCAGCCATATAGGCGATAAATTACCAACCGACCAACCAGGCGGTATCCTTGCTTAGTCAAATTAAAATCAATTTAAAATCAATTACCAACCGGTCAATATAGCGGTATCATCGTTAAGTCAAATTTTAAATAGTGAATATATTATAATTAGGGAGATTAATCTAAATAGCAGTAATAAAAGTTTTACCTTTCACCCTAGCAGTGGGAAGTTACCTCCTCATGTTGAATAGTAAAAACTGAAAAAGTAAAGAAAGTAAATTATTATTACAAAACTGAAATTTAAAGTAAACTAGATATAAAACTCTCTATTTACATCAGAGAATTCAGAGAGTCTGAAATCAGAAAATTGATCTGAATTTATAGGCCTCGGTAAGGTGTGCGCGACGCGCGTTTCGCGTCGCGACGCGCCACGTGTCGCGATCTGGTTGGCTGCTTCAGATTCTTATCTGATAATGTGGTGATGTGGATAATTGACTCAATAATTGTGCTGACGTGGCGATGATGTGGCGATGACGTGGTGATGATGTGGCGACACGTGGGGAAAGTGATTGTCGGCACCGTAGGATTGATACACGTGGCACGCTGTGATTGGCTGATGATGACGTGGCGCTGACGTGGTGAGTTGACTCGGTCTACTGCTGATGTGGACGATGACGTGGAGTGACACGTGGCGATGGTGATTGTCGGTACCATAGGATGATGACATGTGGCACGATGCATGTTAGCAGATCAGCTGTGATGTTGACATGTGGTACGTCGCACGTTAGCAAGTCAAACTTTTCAGATTCTGACACGTGTCCCCCGGCGCACGTTAGCAACTCATGGCGCATGTTAGGCGTCGCGACGCCGAAGGCTTGCGCGTCGCAACGCACAAAATTACCAAATTTCACTTTTGTCCGTTTTTCACTGTTTTGGCCCCAAATCACCTCCATAGAGTCCTGAAACTTTATTTATCTACAAAATAACACAAAACACATCAAAATATTCACAAAACTCAAGAATGTATTCAAAATATTAGGTCAAATGAGTGAGAAATAGTGATACATTTACCACTCATCAGTCTGGGCATCGCGACGCAAGTGCTTGGGAGTCGCGACGCCACCCAAAATGTTGAGAGCATGATGAACGTGAACGAAGACGCGTCTTGATGCGGGAATCTGGGAGTCGCGACGCGTAGCTCTGTGTCGCGATGCGAAATGGTTTGTGTCGCGACTCAACTTAGGTAGTGAGAGATTTTTCATTTCAAAATATTTCTAATTTTCTCCCAATACTTCAAATACACTAAAATTCCAATTATAATTTCATAACCACCATCAACACATGTTTTACAACTAGCATACATGTATTCTAAATACGTATATGAATTTGTTTGAATCTAATCATGAATCATTTTAGAATCCCAATTAGAAATGTCTCATTAACAATTCTAGTTCACGTAAAGGTAGTCAAGTGAATCTAAAATGGTAGTCATGACTCTAAGCTTTAATCTAGAGTTCCAAACTTTTATTAATTGTTCCATGTCCAACATGAACATCTTTGACCTAATATATATAAGCATGTTGTGTTTATACTTCTAAAGTATCCTAACATAATTGATTATCATTATTTCAACATTAAGCTATGTGATCATACATCTAATACAAAAATGAACATAGCTTAGGAGAAGATCAAACATTACCTAGTAAGCTTGATGCAAGTGATAAGTGTGGTTTATACCCACTTATTCCGACATCTTTAGCTTATTATATTGTTATACTTCGAGATATTTAATGTTATTAATAGTTTATTTTATGTTTTATTTGTAGGAGCATTAATACATGGATCCGGGGATAAATACGTGTGTTTCAGGACCTATTGGGAGCATCAGACTCAAGAAGCAGTAAAAACCAGCATCAGCTGTGCACTGAAATTAAAAAGGCTATAACTTTTGATCTAGAAAGAGTTACGAGACTCATAATATATCGATTTGTATCTACTCGAGGAGATCTAGTCATTTACATACAATTTCCAGGGAGTTGGGCTCCACAACGCCCACTGTTCGTCGCCGCAGCGCCCCCTGCGGAAGAAAACCTGCGCAAGCCAGGAAAGTGATTTTTAGGGTTTTTAAGATCCCCATGACCCCAAGCTCCATTATAAATATATTGGTTCATCCAAACTCAAAAGAGGAGGCTAATACACTGCACAAAATACAGAAACAAATATTTTTAGAGATCCAAGGAGAGGATTGAAGAGCAACAAGGGGAGATTAAGCGGTGACGTCCGAGGAGGAAGAGATTCAATTCGGGTTTTATCTTTTTATTTCTTTCTTAGAACTCTAATGATTTCCATTAGATTCATGACTTGTTTATTATTGAATTTATCTTTTGTCATGAACTAACTCCTTAATTCTGGAGAATGATGTAATCGATGCTTGAACCTTGTATTGTTTATCAATTTTGTTATGAAGTTTTATTATTTATTTATATTCTTTTGAGTTTAATGCTTCTTGATTGTTGGCCACAATTGAAGATGAAATGTTTAGAATCTATCACTCGAGAGAGGGGATTTTGAATAGATCTAGAGAATATAACCTAGGATTTTATAGAGTTCGAGAGAATCTGTAGTCCTTTGAAGTCGTTAATATAGAATCACAAAGCGTAATGAGTTGTTAACTATTGGATTTTTATAGAGATATCGAAGTCTATAGTTGATGATATTTTCACTGATGCTCGAGAGAGGAGTGGATATTTGCGGAATCTTGACTTATAAATAATATAACTGAACAAGGATTAATTGGTATGACAAATACATAGGCGACAACTAGGTGAAATCAGGATCCAGAATCTCTATCGTATTAGTTCCTCCTATCTAAATATTTTTATATTTATTTATTTATTAAAAATCTTTATTATTTATTTTCTAAATAAAGTTAGGATTATCAATTGTAGTACTTAGTGCGAGTTAACGCAATCCCTGTGGGTTCGACACTCTAAACTCATTTATACTAAAACTTGACACCGTACACTTGCGGTACGATATAAAAATATCACAACAAGTTTTTGGCGCCGTTGCCGGGGATTGTTTGTTTAATTCACATTAATACTACTACCAAGTAATCTTAGCTTTAATTTAGAATTTTATTTTTATTTTTATTTTTATTTTTATTTCCGTTATTTTTGTCTTAAGTTTTATTTTTATTTCTTATTTTTTATTTTATTTTATTTTATTTTTATTTTTTTTTTGTTTTATATTTTTTTCTTACGAGGTGAATTTGAAAAGAAGCAATGGCAATCCTATTGGTGCACTGATAGCTCAAGTATCGTCCTCACGACTCATCTAGCAGTATTGACAAATCAAATGGGCCAACCGTCTATTGAAGCTGCTTCTGCTAATGGAATGCTTTTACCCAACAGAGGAGCAGGATTTGAACAAGTACAATATGTGAACAATCGGAACTTCAACAACTATAGAGGCAGTCCTATGCCTATTTATTATCATCCGAATTTTTCATATGCTGATATGGAAAACATTTTGCAACCTCCTCATGGCTTCAATTATCCAAGAGCTGAGCAGAAACCTTCCTTAGAAGACCTCATGAGCATGTTTGTAGCTACAGCTTCAGAGAGGTTTGAGAAGAATGAGTCAAGGCTGGATAACATCGAAACACGAATGGGCAATATAGAGGCAAATATGAAATCTTTAGAAGCGCAAATTGGGTTGCTTGTTTCTTCCATGGCCAATCAACAGACATGGGTGTTTCCGAGTAATACTGAAGTCAATCCCAATGAGCAATGTCAAATCATAACCTGTAGGAGCGGAAAAGAGTTTAAAGACACCTCTCAGGACTTAGGCAGTAAAGAAAATGAAATGGTATTTCAGGAGGAAACAGTAACAGAAGAAGAGAATAAAGGTGAATTGATAATGAGAGGTCAATATAGAAGAAATCACCTTCAGTGTTTTCAGAGCCATGCCGAGTCCTCAAGGTGATACAAAATGTCACAGGGTAGATATAGTAGGGAATGGAGTTGAAACAAGACATGGTGAATCAGTAATTCAACAGCCTATGAGCATAATACAGCCATGCATTCTCTGCACTAAACTCGAAACCACTCCCAAAGGGCCGAAAATAAAAAGAGGAAAAGAAAGGCAAGTTCTCACTTAGAGATAATTCCTGGAAGATTAAAAAGAAAGGCGAGCCATTTTTCCGAATGTGCAGTCCAGAAATTCCAATTGAGGGAAATCTACATATCCTAGGGGACCATCTATGGATAAATTACCACAGCCTGCCAAGCTCTCTTTTTCATGTCATAAGAACCGGTGGATACCAAGAAGAAGAAAGCAGATGAGATTACCCGGTTCACTACTTTTAAGCCACCATAACCATTTTGGGTGGTTGCGTCTGGCTGAAGACGTTAAACTTAGCGCTAGCGGGGAGGCAACCCTTGCATTTGTTTTATTATTATTTTCTTTACTTTAAAATTTTTTTTTTATTGTGTGATATTTACTAATTTGCATGTTATTTATGCAGGTAGCACGAGACACACAATGCCCGCGCAACCAAATTCTAACCAGCAAGAGCCTGATCAACTCCATGCACGGTAGTAGTGTTGTTCCTCACTCTTGTTCTTTAATTTTCTTTTCTTACATTGAGGACAATGCAAGTTTTAAGTTTGGGGGGTGTGTGCATGTTGCTTACTTGTTATTTATTTGTTGAAAAAAAAAAATATTTTTTCGGTCTTTGATAGTAAAGCATAAATCATGTGATGAATTTTCTTTGTTTTTGGGTGAAATTTTAGAAACGATAAGTGCCCGATTTACTTTTATCTGATGCCTTGCTTGAATAAACCGATCTATGTTAGACTCGTAAGCACTTAAAAATAGGTTTTTAGTAGTGAAAACTTAAGTAGTTGACAATGTGACTAGTTGAAGAAATTGCATGTCGATGAATGACCGTTTGCTTAGATATCTATCTTGATTTGCTAGTGTTATGAAGTATGCTAAAAAAAAGAAAAATGTCTCTAAAGAAAGAAAATAAACCACCTATAACCGATAAGCGTGAAGCTACCCATGGGCGAGTATTAGGACCACCATGAGGAGAAATACTACCTTAAATGGTAGGTGAGTTGAAAAAAAATGAGTGCAAAAAGTGAAAAGTAAAAAGAGACAAGAAAATAAAATAAAATCATACCATACTGAGCACAAAATAAAGCAATTATGGAGCATAATTGAGATATCTAGGTTGGTTTGACCCATCAATTCTAATTTCTAAACGAAATCATTAAGTTGGCTTACTTAGGAATCAAGTTGTGACCGAATCTTTAAACACACACACACAGTGAGTCTAGCTTAGATAATTTATTCAAGAACTTGGATTTGAGTTGCAATTGCGTACTTTGAAGGTTCTCTAATTTCATTTATAAAATTTCTTTGAGGAAAATCTTATGCGCAACTATCGAGACTATGTTTTGTTAATTTTTATATTTTTGCATGATTGTGTGTGAATGACGTTTGTGGGTGTCGTCGCTGTAAGCCCTCACGAGACTATAACTCGTCCACTAGGGCCGCCTAGGGGTTTAAAGGCTTGTTGCATACGCTAAATGCAATCGTGATCCCTACGAAAGTGGCTTAGTTAATTTAGTTATTTTTAATTATTTATTTGAATTTAGTTTTTATTTTATCTTTTGCTCGGGACTAGCAAAACCTTAAGTTTGGGGGTGTTTGATAAGTGTGATTTATACCCACTTATTCCGACATCTTTAGCTTATTATTTTGTTATACTTCAAGATATTTAATGTTATTCATAATTTATTTTATGTTTTATTGGTAGGAGCATTAATACATGGATCCGGGGATAAATACGTGTGTTTCAGGACCTATTGGGAGCATCAGACTCAAGAAGCAGTAAAAACCAGCATCAGTTGTGCACTGAAATTAAAAAGGCTATAACTTTTGATCTAGAAATAGTTACGAGACTCATAATATATCGATTTGTATCTACTCGAGGAGATCTAGTCATTTACATACATTTTCCAGGGAGTTGGGCTCCGCAACGCCCACTTTTCTTCGCCGCAGCGCCCCATGCGGAAGAAAACCTGCGCAAGCCAGGAAAGTGATTTTTAGGGTTTTTAAGATCCCCAATGACCCCAAGGCTCCATTATAAATATATTGGTTCATCCAAACTCAAAAGAGGAGGCGAATACACTGCACAAAATACAGAAACAAATATTTTTAGAGATCCAAGGAGATGATTGAAGAGTAACAGGGGGAGATTAAAGCGGTGACGTCCGAGGAGGAAGAGATTCAATTCGGGTTTTATCTTTTTATTTCTTTCTTAGAACTCTAATGATTTCCATTAGATTCATGACTTGTTTATTAATGAATTTATCTTTTGTCATGAACTAACTCCTTAATTCTGGAGAATGATGTAATCGATGCTTGAACCTTGTATTGTTTATCAATTTTGTTATGAAGTTTTATTAATTTATTTATATTCTTTTGAGTTTAATGCTTCTTGATTGTTGGCCACAATTGAAGATGATGAATGTTTAGAATCTATCACTCGAGAGAGGGGATTTTGAATAGATCTAGAGAATATAACCTAGGATTTTATAGAGTTCGAGAGAATCTGTAGTCCTTTGAAGTCGTTAATATAGAATCACAAAGCGTAATGAGTTGTTAACTATTGGATTTTTATAGAGATATCGAAGTCTATAGTTGATGATATTTTCACTGATGCTCGAGAGAAGAGTGGATATTTGCGGAATCTTGACTTATAAATAATATAACTGAACAAGGATTAATTGGTATGACAAATACATAGGCGACAACTAGGTGAAATCAGGATCCAGAATCTCTATCGTATTAGTTCCTCCTATCTAAATATTTTTATATTTTATTTATTTATTAAAAATCTTTATTATTTATTTTCTAAATAAAGTTAGGATTATCAATTGTAGTACTTAGTGCGACTTAACGCAATCCCTGTGGGTTCGACACTCTAAACTCATTTATACTAAAACCTGACACCGTACACTTGCGGTACGATATAAAATATCACAACAAGTTTTTGGCGCCGTTGCCGGGGATTGTTTGTTTAATTCACATTAATACTACTACCAAGTAATCTTAACTTTAATTTAGAATTTTATTTTTATTTTTATTTTTACTTTATTTCCTTTATTTTTGTCTTAAGTTTTATTTTTATTTTTGTTTTTATTTCTTATTTTTTATTTTATTTTATTTTATTTTATTTTATTTTTTGTTTTATATTTTTTTTCTTACGAGGTGAATTTGAAAAGAAGCAATGGCAAATCCTATTGGTGCACTGATAGCTCAAGTATCGTCCCTCACGACTCATCTAGCAGTATTGACAAATCAAATGGGCCAACCGTCTATTGAAGCTGCTTCTGCTAATGGAATGCTTTTACCCAACAGATGAGCAGGATTTGAACAAGTACAATACGTGAACAATCAGAACTTCAACAACTATAGAGGCAGTCCTATGCCTATTTATTATCATCCGAATTTTTCATATGCTGATATGGAAAACATTTTGCAACCTCCTCATGGCTTCAATTATCCAAGAGCTGAGCAGAAACCTTCCTTAGAAGACCTCATGAGCATGTTTGTAGCTACAGCTTCAGAGAGGTTTGAGAAGAATGAGTCAAGGCTGGATAACATCGAAACACGAATGGGCAATATAGAGGCAAATATGAAATCTTTAGAAGCGCAAATTGGGTTGCTTGTTTCTTCCATGACCAATCAACAGACATGGGTGTTTCCTAGTAATACTGAAGTTAATCCCAATGAGCAATGTCAAATTATAACCTGTAGGAGCGGAAAAGAGTTTAAAGACACCTCTCAGGACTTAGGCAGTAAAGAAAATGAAATGGTATTTCAGGAGGAAACAGTAACAGAAGAAGAGAATAAAGGTGAATTGATAATGAGAGGTCAATATGAAGAAATCACCTTCAGTGTTTTCAGAGCCATGCCGAGTCCTCAAGGTGATACAAAATGTCACAGGGTAGATATAGTAGGGAATGGAGTTGAAACAAGACATGGTGAATCAGTAATTCAACAGCCTATGAGCATAATACAGCCATGCATTCTCTGCACCTAAACTCGAAACCACTCCCAAAGGGCCGTAAAAAGAGGAAAAGAAAGGCAAGTTCTCACTTAGAGATAATTCCTGGAAGATTAAAAAGAAAGGCGAGCCAATTTTTCCGAATGTGCAGTCCAGAAATTCCAATTGAGGGGAAATCTACATATCCTAGGGGACCATCTATGGATAAATTACCACAGCCTGCCAAGCTCTCTTTTTCATGTCATAAGAACCGGTGGATACCAAAGAAGAAAGCAGATGAGATTACCCGGTTCACTACTTTTAAGCCACCATAACCATTTTGGGTGGTTGCGTCTGGCTGAAGACGTTAAACTTAGCGCTAGCGGGGAGGCAACCCTTGCATTTGTTTTATTATTATTTTCTTTACTTTTAAATTTTTTTTTATTGTGTGATATTTACTAATTTGCATGTTATTTATGCAGGTAGCACGAGACACACAATGCCCGCGCAACCAAATTCTAACCAGCAAGAGCCTGATCAACTCCATGCACGGTAGTGTTGTTCCTCACTCTTGTTCTTTAATTTTCTTTTCTTACATTGAGGACAATGCAAGTTTTAAGTTTGGGGGTGTGTGCATGTTGCTTACTTGTTATTTATTTGTTTGAAAAAAAAAATATTTTTTCGGTCTTTGATAGTAAAGCATAAATCATGTGATGAATTTTCTTTGTTTTTGGGTGAAATTTTAGAAACGATAAGTGCCCGATTTACTTTTATCTGATGCCTTGAATAAACCGATCTATGTTAGACTCGTAAGCACTTAAAAATAGGTTTTTAGTAGTGAAAACTTAAGTAGTTGACAATGTGACTAGTTGAAGAAATTGCATGTCGATGAATGACCGTTTGCTTAGATATCTATCTTGATTTGCTAGTGTTATGAAGTATGCTAAAAAAAAGAAAAATGTCTCTAAAGAAAGAAAATAAACCACCTATAACCGATAAGCGTGAAGCTACCCATGGGCGAGTATTAGGACCACCATGAGGAGAAATACTACCTTAAATGGTAGGTGAGTTGAAAAAAAAATGAGTGCAAAAATGTGAAAAGTAAAAAGAGACAAGAAAATAAAATAAAAATCATACCATACTGAGCACAAAATAAAGCAATTATGGAGCATAATTGAGATATCTAGGTTGGTTTGACCCATCAATTCTAATTTCTAAACGAAATCATTAAGTTGGCTTACTTAGGAATCAAGTTGTGACCGAACCTTTAAACACACACACACAGTGAGTCTAGCTTAGATAATTTATTCAAGAACTTGGATTTGAGTTGCAATTGCGTACTTTGAAGGTTCTCTAATTTCATTTATAAACTTTCTTTGAGGAAAATCTTATGCGCAACTATCGAGACTATGTTTTGTTAATTTTTATATTTTTGCATGATTGTGTGTGAATGACGTTTGTGGGTGTCGTCGCTGTAAGCCCTCACGAGACTATAACTCGTCCACTAGGGCCGCCTAGGGGTTTAAAGGCTTGTTGCATACGCTAAATGCAATCGTGATCCCTACGAAATTGGCTTAGTTAATTTAGTTATGTTTAATTATTTATTTGAATTTAGTTTTTATTTTATCTTTTGCTCGGGACTAGCAAAACCTTAAGTTTGGGGGTGTTTGATAAGTGTGATTTATACCCACTTATCCGACATCTTTAGCTTATTTTGTTATACTTCGAGATATTAATGTTATTCATATTTATTTTTATCTTTTATTTTAGAAGCATTAATACATGGATCGGGGATAAATACGTGTGTTTCAGGACCTATTGGGAGCATCAGACTCAAGAAGCAGTAAAAACCAGCATCAGCTGCGCACTGAAATTAAAAAGGCTATAACGTGATCTAGAAAGAGTTACGAGACCCATAATATATCGATTTGTATCTACTCGAGGAGATCTAGTCATTTACTAACATTTTCCAGGGAGTTGGGAGCTGCAGCGCCCACTGTTCGTCGCCGCAGCGCCCCCTGCGGAAGAAAACCTGCGCAAGCCAGGAAAGTGATTTTTAGGGTTTTTAAGATCCCCAATGACCCCAAGGCTCCATTATAAATATATTGGTTCATCCAAACTCAAAAGAGTAGGCGAATACACTGCACAAAACACAGAAACAAATATTTTTAGAGATCCAAGGAGAGGATTGAAGAGCAACAGGGGGAGATTAAGGCGGTGACGTCCGATGAGGAAGAGATTCAATTCGGGTTTTATCTTCTTATTTCTTTCTTAGAACTCTAATGATTTCCATTAGATTCATGACTTGTTTATTAATGAATTTATCTTTTGTCATGAACTAACTCATTAATTCTGGAGAATGATGTAATCGATGCTTGAACCTTGTATTGTTTATCAATTTTGTTATGAAGTTTTATTAATTTATTTATTTTCTTTTGAGTTTAATGCTTCTTGATTGTTGGCCACAATTGAAGATGATGAATGTTTAGAATCTATCACTCGAGATAGGGGATTTTGAATAGATCTAGAGAATATAACCTAGGATTTTATAGAGTTCGAGAGAATCGTAGTCTTTCGAAGTCGTTAATATAGAATCACAAAGCGTAATGAGTTGTTAACTATTGGATTTTTATAGAGATATCGAAGTCTATAGTTGATGATATTTTCACTGATGCTCGAGAGAGGAGTGGATATTTGCGGAATCTTGACTTATAAATAATATAACTGAACAAGGATTAATTGGTATGACAAATACATAGGCGACAACTAGGTGAAATTAGGATCCAGAATCTCTATCGTATTAGTTCCTCATATCTAAATATTTTTATATTTTTTTATTTATTAAAAATCTTTATTATTTATTTTCTAAATAAAGTTAGGATTATCAATTGTAGTACTTAGTGCGAGTTAACGCAATCCCTGTGGGTTCGACACTCTAAACTCATTTATACTAAAACTTGACACCGTACACTTGCAGTACGATATAAAATATCACAACAGCAAGATCCATATACTTCTCTTTATTGAAATTGTTGGAGAACCTCCAAGTTGTGCAAGCTTGACTTCAAGATCCAATATTGATTTCTAATGCTAGCAAGCTTCACTCCAAGATCTAATCTTGATTTCTCCTAAATGAAATATTTTTAGAGACCCCACAAACTTCTCTAAACACTTATCTAACTTACACTAATATCTCAAGAATTACTTGTGTATAGCTTACTCAAGCTTTTGCTTATGCTTATACTTGTTCTTGTACTTTTAATTAAAACATTCCTTAAGCTTGATATTTATAGCAAACTTAGGCAATTTTTAATTAACAAAAGTGTAATCAACTTTTAAGTGGGCTTAAACCAATTTGTCCAAATATGTATAATTAGGCGTGACTAATCTCCATTGTCTCTAACTTTGATTTAATCCAATTAAATCAGCCAATGATTAGGAAATCAATTAGTTAAATGTTTTCCACTTTGATTTAATCCAATTAAATCAAGCCAAAACCACATATTATTACATACTTACAATTACCATAATATCCTCAAATGATAGAGATAATTATGATTTTACAAATCAAGCCCTTGTGTAATTATTGAATTAATCCAATTAATCCAATTAGGTCAAAGTAAATAATCAATGTTATCCAATAACACTTGATTATGTTAGATGATAATTATAATATCATCTATTATCTTTTATCAAAATAAATCGGCTACCCAAGTGCTCAACGAGTACACTTCATATTGGGACTCTCTAAGTTCAGACATGTTCGTTATATAAGTCTAGCTAATATGTACGTAATTCGGCCACCTCCGAATTCACGAAGAACACAAACGACCTTTCTGAACTATACAAGTCGAGAACATCCCATATGTTTAACAATCCCTCTGTCGTAGGCTATCCGAGTTATGCTTAGGAAACATAGAATACACCGTCAATTTTCCAAGGTGCACATCTCATGTCGACATGTCCATGATTCTTTACAACTGATGCGATCCACCCTAGGTGATCGGCTTTGGCCAAAGTCTTTAAAAATTGTGACTTTACTTACATGGATACCTAAACCCGTTATGGTACACATACGGGTCGATGGATCATATCTTGCTTCGCACTTGATTACTGAGTGTATCGGTCCACACCTAACGAACATCTAGAGGCCATACCATAAAAGGTTTCTGACAAACATGGCATCAAAGTGTGGAGGATATCACACAAAATCAATGTTATCCTATAGTCAAAGGATTACATATGTTACTCGACTCGAGGAGATTCATATTGACGGTGGTGTGTACTTCCAACTATTAGGAATCACATATGAGTCATTCAGTATTCGATTCAACGAATAGCAACATGTCTATACGAGTTTCCAAAACTCATGGTACATCGGGTTAAACCATTGGAACTCCAATTCCAATATATGACATGTGCTAGTCTTCTAGGTTATAGGAATTCGATTGTATTCCAAAACCAATGACTATGAATATTTACTTTAAGAATAGTTTACAACTAGTGTCAAGACTATTCTAAGGTCGATGTCATTCTTAGCATATCTATACATCAATCTAATATGCATAATGACAATACCATTAAAAGGTATGAAATGAAAAATGTAGTTATTTTATTAATAAATAGTAAAATATACAAATCGGATTGGCACTCCAAGCACCAACTCCATCAACATGTAACTAATCCATTAATTAAAATTCTTCTTGATTTGAATGGATTAAATCAAAGTGGTAGACAAAGGTGATTAGTCACACCTAATTATACATATTTGGACAAATAAGATTAAGCCCACATAAAAATTTATTAGAACTTTTATTAATTAAAAATTATATAAGTTTTGCTGTAAATAGTAAGCTTGAGCAAGGTTTTAATAAAGCTTGAGAAAGCTAAAAACAAACAAGAGTTATAGAAATTAGCTTAAGTTAGAGAAGTGTTTAGAGAAGATTTAGAAGATCTCTACAACATTTCAACAAGGAGAAATCAAGATTGGATCTTGGAGTGAAGCTTGCTAGCATTGGAATCAAGATTGGACCTTAGAGTCAAGATTGGATCTTGGAGTCAACGTTGTCAACTTTGGAAGTTCTCCACAACATTTCAAAAGAAGAATTAGATTGGATCTTTGAATCAACTTGTATCTTCTCCAAAGCTATGTTTTTCATTAGTGAGTAATCATTAGTGAAACATATAGTAATGAATTATGTATTGGATGCATGATAACATAGCTTGAAGTTGGAATTAGGCTAATGAATTATGTATGGATGCCTTGGAAGTATAAACACAATTAGCTTGTAATTGGGTCAAATATGTTTATGTTGGACATTAAATAATTAATAAGAGTTTGGAACTCTAGATTAAAGCTTAGAGTTATGAATATCATTCATTGTGGGATTCTAATTTGATTTGTGTTTTGATTCAAACTAATATATATATATATATATAATACATGTATGTTTGTTGTATAACATGTGTTGATATTGGTTTTAATGCTTGATAAGTGCATGAAAATGTACTTTGAACATCGCTAATTCGGCTTGATTATCATTAGTTTAATATAAATTATAGTTTATTTTATGTCTTATTATTATGAAGTAATGGAACATGGATATTAGAGCAATTACACATATTTTGGGACTTTACAGACGCATCGGAAGCACGCGGTAAGAGCGAAAACATAAAAAATACAGCACCAGAGAAAGTTGTTGGAATTTAAACAAAGTCCCAAGGATCACAAACATGCATAAAAACCGCATATGAACACATCAAAGGAGGTGGCGGAATCAACTCACATTGAATTCGGTTTTGATGGAAGAAGAACAAGATGCGTTTTTGGCTCCCTCCAAGTCACGGCAGTAGCTTCATCTTGCAGTGGGCTGTGCGATTTGGACTGGTTTGGATCCTCCAAGAATCGGCCATTGTTGAGCACCATTGAAGCTCAAAGCTTCAAGCTTTCCAAGCTCATGAAGACACTTCCCTATCACCTATGTATAACTCCTAGAGTGTGCTAGCACTAATCATCTTCCATGCATCTCATTTTCTCGGTGAAGACCAGAAAAAAAGAAAAGAAAACGGCAGTGAAGCCGTGAGATGCAGAAGAAAAAGAGAGGGAAGAGAGAAACCGTAAAATGTTTGCATGTAAGAGAGAGAGAGGACCGAAAAGTGTGTCTAAAAAGTGAAAAGAAAAAGTAATTTATTTTACATTTATTTTCCAAAAATAAATAAAACAAATATGTATATTCCAAACCTTTTCATATTCCATCACTTTTACTTTTAACTTTAAGTCATATCACATCACTTTTCACATCACATCTATTCACTTTAATAAAGTGACATATTGTCAAGTCACATCACTCAAAGTGACAATTGATTTGACGATTGACGCGACTAGCGATTTGACGCTTGATGTGACTTGCGTGCCGCGCTCGAATTCGAAATGCGAATGCGCTCGCAATCACTCTCGGGCTCGGGTTCGCTAATTCCAAATTAACGAATTTTCCGTCGTGTCGTAATTAAGTGATTACGCCTAGCGAATTCACTATTCACGTCGCTAACGAATTAATTCTAAATTAATTCGTTCGCCCGAATTAAAATCTAATTTTAATTCCGCGTCGAAATCTAATTTCTAATAATATATCGAATATATTATTTTATCGATTAATTCCAAATTAATCGTTCTCTCTCTTTAATTAATATTTTATCCCAGATAAAATATCTCCGCAATTAATCCCAGATTAATTTTCTCTCTCATCGAATTAATCCAGATTAATTCTATCTCTCTTTCTAATTAATCCCAGATTAATCAAAGTGCGAGTAATACGTCATCGGTGAATCTTCAGGAAGCGACCCATGAGATCTCCGGATATGTTGGCAGTAAATACGATCGTCGGACTGTCCGAACACGTAAGTACCTCGTACTACGTTTATATCGATTTACAAGACAAGGTTGGCTTCTAGCAAAGCGCCATGCCTACCCATTCTCCAGAAATATTCTTACAGGAATATATAGATCTGTATCAAGCGTAGTATACCGTAGTATTGTGTATATATCGGCCCAGTATCGGATAATCACGTGCTAGGGCTGGGGCTGGATAAGTGTCTGCCCCGTCCGAAACACATGTCGGATGTCTGGTAACATAGTCTCTATAATCGGATATACATGACCTGGTCACAATATCCCGATTGGTTGCGCCAACACTCAAGAGCACTAGTACCGTATCCTGCGTGACATCATCTCCAAATGACTGAAGTGACACTTCCATCTTGACATCACACCCAATACACTACGACTCTCTGATAAACCCAGAAGTGGTGTACACAGAACCGGTTAAAGCCCCCTACCACCAAGACCAAAGTTTATCGATTATCGTAAGTATTAGCGATGCAAGTCTCAGGTTAAGACTATACACACATACCTCGATTTCGGCCTCCCATAGACACATAGTCATAATACCAATGGGATTCCGAGGGGTCTATCCAGAGCGAAGCTGTTTCCCGTACCATCGGTGAAACACGACCTCCTATCGCACTTGCATAAGTATCCAATACTTATATATATGAGAACTATGTCGTTGTGCCCTCACAAACGCGCACAAGTGCAATACTAGCCTATTCCGCATTATCGATGTCCAGTCTCGATAATACTACGGCTAGGGATATTTAATGATTAAACCTTCGGGGACTGATACTGTCTCATATCATTCTCAGTCCAGGTACTAATCATAGGGACCTCTCTTCATTTATATATCTATGGTGATCTAATCACAAATGATGAGAGTGCAATTTCCTTATTACATAGTTAATTTGCTACAACAACACAATGATCTGTGCAAATAGTGACGCTATGGGTCATTTTGTCCAACAATCTCCCACTTGGCACATAGCCAGTCACTCAAGTGTCCCACACCTGAACTATGTACGGTTCGCTCAAATTGCTGAGGAAAGGTTTTCGTCAGCGGATTTGCTTAATTATCGTCTGACGCGATTTACACGATCAACGATCATCACATCGCCACGATGTATGATCCGAACGAATCAGATGATATAGAAGTATATATCTGGATCGTCGATGAGACCTTTAATTCTTTAGCCTGTGCTGACGCCTAGCTCAGCTGCTAACAGAACTATATCTAATCTATTAGATTTATTATCGATCCAAATGGCTTCTATTGCTGCCTCAGCTGCAGCAATAATCCGCATTTGTTGTTAATTCGGCAACAGTTATCTTGCTAGGAAGATTTCCAGCTCACTGTCCCAGTGTTCAAACTTTATAGTACCGCAGTATTTACCGGTTTGGAAACTTGCAGCAGTGATCCCAGTCACTTCAAGTTCTCCATCTCCATAGTTTAAGATAGCATCTTTAGTTCTCTCAGATACTAACAGATGTTCTTAATCTTCAATCCAGTGACTATCACTTGGATTGACCCGATTGTGACTCCATATGCTCAAAGCGTATGAGACACCAATACAAGTACATTTTAAATGTACAATTTCTCAGAGAGTGTTACCAACTCCAATCTAGCCCAGTAGATCTTTATTCCTTGAATAAGGTTGTTACTCCCCAAATTCTACGGAGAATTTCTTATGAAAGCCAAGCTTTCACCGATTGTTTTATGGGAATTTCATTGTCAGTGCCCTCTCCCACTAACCTCCTTATATACACAAGAATTATTTCGTTTTGAGTCAAATCAAATAAACTATTATGATATTTCAAAACGTCAGTTCCAAGAACCCTATGCTTGCTTCAATCCAAACATGGATTGAATAATCCGCAAACCTTGTTTGTCGGTTATACAAAATCGTCAGAATGTTGTAAACATTCTCCAAAAGGTTTCCTTTTCAGGAAAGCGATTTTGATTTATAACTGACATATTTCACAAATGAAATATACAGTTATCAACAAGCATCTTCAAATGGATTTACCATGGCAACAGGTAAAAGGTTGAACCGTTATTAACACAATGTTGATAACGATACCTTTCCGTCAAAAGCCCAGCTTTGTACGTTGGTATGTTGCCTACCATGTATGTCTTCCTTGAAGACGTTTAATGTACCATAGGCACAATGCCTCGTGGTACAACAACTAGTATCCAAAATAGTTGTTAAACATGGAATCCATTTTCGATTCATGGCACTTTGCCATAATAGGGAGTCGATACCTTGTATCACTACCTCATACATAATCAGTTGGTGTACCTTAAAAGATTAAGATCTTTATGAGGTGAGATCAGAAACCCATACCCCAGGTTGTTTTCTGACTCTCTCTGATCTACGCGGTTTCTTGTGTTTTTGAAGATTAATGGTATAGTTTCATCATAGATGAACTATTTGTGTTCCATTATGGACTTCGTGCCTTGAATATATATTACTCCGATTTTCATCGAGTATCACTATCCTCCCACTGACCACTGCATATCGGTATTCCTCTCAGGAAAACCGCATGGTGAGCAACAATCACATTGTTCTCATGTGGGATTTATAAGTACTATACTTATGGTTTCCCTTAGGATAACCTATATTGGCACTAATCCAATTGGGTTTCTTAGTTTGGTATCATCCAAACTTATGCCTGGCATACCCAAATTATCAGGAATGAGAAACCTCGTTTCTTTCCTGTTCACATCCTATATGATATCTGTCAAACAGATTAATATGGAACCTTATTCTAAATAAGTTTTGCACTGTTAATACATATCATGTTTGAAGGAAATGATAGCTCAGAGCGACTCGTGATAAACCTTATCATGTCCAACAAAATTCGGTTTTTGTTCGGACACACCGTCTAACTGACATGTCTCGTTTAATTGTGTCATAGACAACAATACCATAAATAAGTCTCTATTGATCAAATCAATTTGAGTTATTTATTTGTCATTTATATGTTTGAGTTTTTTATTTTATTCAAAATATAAATTATGTTATTTACATCTAATGTATTTATCTCAGTATCATCTTTATATAATAAAACACTCAGTGTTCTATAATATAAAGGTTTTATCCGCAACGGATTAAACACTGATAAAGAGATAATGTCTCTAGTCAAACTAGTTACATTATAACAGTTCCTAATTTAAGTACACACCCCAGGTTAGTTCCTAAACTTAGGTATCTACGGTCGAAACAGCGACTTTCGTCCGTTTCCGATTCGCAGAGGAATCTCAGCTTGAAGTCAGTATCCTGCTCAAAGCAGATTCTGAATATCAATACATATATATTATGTACCACACTAAGTATTTAAAATCTAATTTCACTACTAGCTGTGAACAACTAAGACAAATATTTTAAAGTTAGAGCCTCGCCCTTTCTTTAATTCCTTCGTGTCTTCCATATCCAAATGGTAGTCACTTTGGGATATGTCAATTATCCTTTTTCAATATCTTAGGAACCTTAGGCCAAGCCTTGGGTTTTGGAATATCGAAACGATGTGCACCTCGTGCAACATGCCCAATTGCAAACTTTGACTTTTCATGAATAGCCAATTAATTCTCCAAGAATTATAAATTGCAATTTTAATACTTCTTAAATCCTAAATTAGATTTATTATAAGTATATTAATTAAGCATTAAAGTCATCATCACATAAATCTTCCAAAGATTTTATGCTCTACTATTTGCTTAATTTTGGGCTTAAGGTATAATAAGTTATTTTATCAAATAAAGTAACCTATTATTTATCCCAATTT
>SKCR01035119.1:0-42404 GCA_019454045.1 Zanthoxylum bungeanum
CATGCAAAAATGACTTATTGGATTTAGAGTTTTTGATGACCAACATACTGCACAAAATATTTATAGAATGATGAAGGTAATTTTTGATGAATATGGTTTACTGCACAAAATTTTAACAATTGGATTTGATAATGCATCTGTAAATACTGCATCCATCAATGATTTAAAATCCTTATGTGAACCAAATTTAGGGGGTCGATTTTTTCATATTCGTTATACATGTCATGTCCTTAACTTATGTGTTCAAGACGGTCTAAAATTATTATCACATTTCCTTTATCCTATTAAAATGGCACTAAATTGTATTTGGTCATATTCTCAAGTTAGGAGAGAATGGACAAAGTTTTGTAAAATAAATGGTATTAAACCGATTAAATTTTCAAGAGATGTTCCAACACGTTGGAATTCAACTTATTTTCTTTTATGTCAAGCATTTCAACACAAAGATGCATTATGTAGTTTTTTTCCCAACATGTTCAAAATGTCACACTTTATCCTAGTCAATGGGATATTTGTGAAAACATTTTAGATATTTTAAAAGTTTTTAATGAAGCTACTTTAACTTTTAGCGGTGTTTATTATCCAACAACAATTTATTTTTTCTTGAAAGTTTGAATATTGTTGGTGCTCTCGATGAACATGCTGAAAGTAGTCATCCTAATGATATTGTTTTGTTAGAAGTCATTACTGTTATGAAGGTAAAATGATTGAATTATTTTAGAGACATTCCTTTACTTTATCTTATTGCTCCTGTTTTTTATCCTAGATTTAAATTAGAAGGTTTGAATGGTGCTTTACAAGCTTACTATGGTTATT
Organism: Zanthoxylum bungeanum; assembly: GCA_019454045.1. Classification (NCBI taxonomy): domain Eukaryota; kingdom Viridiplantae; phylum Streptophyta; class Magnoliopsida; order Sapindales; family Rutaceae; genus Zanthoxylum; species Zanthoxylum bungeanum. Next base: position 817 of record SKCR01035119.1, read on the forward strand.
TATGAATATTAGAAGAAATTGATATTACAAGAATAATGACGAAATTAAGAAATGATTTAATTGAGTTTTTCAATGATTATATTGTAAGATATAACTTAGGAACATTAGGTGAATCTAGAGTAGCGACCCGGTAATTCAAACAAGACCTAGCGCAGGGGATCGTTGGTTATTACAACGAAATAAAAAAACTAGGGATACAACAATTAATAATCCCGAATTAGATAATTATTTATCTACAAATTTCGAGTTTCCTACTGAAAGTTTAGTTAGTAAAAATTTTAAAATCATTGACTGGTGGAACCGACATCAAAATATATATCATGTTTTATCAATTATTGCTAAAGAGATATTGACAGCACCTATTTCCACCGTTGCGGTTGAGCAAGCCTTCAGCTTGGGAGACAATATATTGGAAGCTAGACGATCTTCATTACATCCAAGCACTCTAGAAGCAACAGCTTGTGTGGATGATTGGACTCGAGCTGATCTGAGACAACAAAAAGATGCCCCCGATGATTTTGAAGATTTGTTCGATAATGCATCTGCAACAACAAGTGCAAGCGGAACCGAAGCTGAAGGATCAACTGATAATGATGATTGATAATTGTAAAATTGTAAATTTACAAATGGGAAATGTCTTGAAATTGTAATGGAACTATGTGAGCTTTGATTCCTCTCACCCCTAGAGGATACGTAGGCAACTTAAATTTTTTAAAATTTAAACTCAAGCTCTTCAATGTAATAATTTTATTTATTTATAAAATTAATCTCATTTATTTTAATTTATTTTCAAATTTTTTTTTAAAAGAAGGTTCGGAACCGAAACGGAACCGGAACCGAACCGGAACTGGAATCGAACCGGTCGGTTCCGGTTTGGTTCAAGGTTCCGGTTCCACACTTGTGGAACCGAAAACCGACCGGTTCGGTTCGGTTCCGAACCGCCGGCCGGGTCTATCTCCATGCATACTTACATGCTTTTTGTACTTCAATACACACAGCCTCTTGCTTATATATACATACTCTGTTTCACATGCTTACACATATGCATGCGTACTAACATACATACTTATTTCTACCTACTTACGTACCTATTTACTTATTATACATGCTTATACTTTCAATCTCAGGCTTGCTAGTATCTTACTTACATATATATCATGTTATATGGTTATACACATACTTATAAAATTTCTTTATTATCTAAATTCAAACAGAACACATATCACAAGTGTTCATCACATGGATTACTTACCTGGCTTGGCGGACACTCATAATCCTGGTCCGATTTGTCAAAACAAATAACAAAACATGGTCAGAACCACTATTTACGGAACTTTCTACTTATCTATAATAAACTTCCGGACCTTCCCGGAATACACGAATCCTCTCCGATTTCTACGGTTTAAGCTTTATTATTCTAATATATCTTTATATACTATTCTAAACTAGCTAGATGGCTTAGATTCTCATTTTGCGCGTTTGTGGAAAATCTTGCAGAAAAGTTTCCACAAATACTGCAGAAGGATCCTGAACCTTCCGAACTTATCCGGAATTACTCAATTACTCTCGCAATATCATATTTATGTCATATCTATAGTTACGGTCATCAACGCTCAGTCAAGTGAAAAATCTGGTTTCATCGAAAACCCGCTTTATCTACTGGATCGATCTAATCTAATCCGTTCTCACTCGGATTCTACGACAAGCACATATTCAACATACTAAAGCTCAAACAACTCAATTTATAACACTACGCTACTCTACGGATCCACTGGGAACATCCGAATATAAAACATGAAACTTTAAACAAGTAGATTTTTACCGGGATGTCATACCGAAATTTCGAGGGCATATTCGGACTCCCAACGAGCTCACGAATGCGCTAGTGTCATCGGAATTCCGATTGGATGTACTGTTCACGTCGAGGTTACTGTTCATACGCGGCTTCCCTCCTCATTTCGTATGACTCCGGGCACGGATCTGAGAAATCGTCACCACCAACTCGTAGTACTCTTCGAGAGCTTTGATTTGGCGGGTGGCTCAGGTCGTGAAATGAAGCGAAGAGCCGGGATTGGAAAAGCCAAGCTCGCGTGTGTCTCTCTCTTTTTCTCGCCGTTCCGGCCACCTATTAGGGAATCGCCGGCCACCACGTGGCCGACCTGCTCTGGACGAAGCCGGTGGTGCCGGCGCGCACCACCGGGGGTGGCTGGCTGGCCGTGCGCCGGCCACACCTCTCCTTTCTCTCTCGTATTTCTTTGTTTCTTTTTTTTTTGGTAAAGATGAATAGTAACATATAGTGTTACTCTTCCAGAAATTACTAAATTGCCCACACTTAGAAGGGTAATTTCGAAAATCAGCTATTTTGAAACCATTCGGATGTGATTTTCGAAAAGTGTTCAACACAAAAGTTGTTTGTCTCGGAAAAACGAGTCTGATGGTTTAAGAATCAATTCAATCGGAGTTTGTTTACTATTTTTTTTACTGGAACTGCGAACTTTACGCGCATAATAAAAATTGCGTAACTGATTTTTGATACGACGCGTCTTCTAACGCGACAAATATTCACTTTATATTATTCTGATCCATGTATCACCGCTTGAACTCTTATTCTTTATTATCATCCTGTTCCGAGACTATAACTTCAGTCCGGGAACCTTCCAGAACTGTCCTGAAAATCTGGGATGTTACAGTTTTGCTTCTACCATCTTCTCTACTTCCTCCTCCAAATTTTAATGGAAAAAAATACCCATCAATCCATTACCATTAGTATATAATCCTGGAGAAGAAGAAAGAAAAAACATAAAAAAATCCCGAGAATTGTATAACTATGCCGAAATGAACGACCTCATTGAAAGGGAAACAGAAAATCTCAACAAGTTTTTTGAAGACGTCGAGTATGATAGAGGATATGAAGACAATCGAGAAACTGTACAAGAAGTGACAAGAATCACAGAAGGACTGAGAAGCTGGACTGGAGATGGCTAGTGTTGTGATATTTTATATCATACCGTAAGTGTACGGTGTCAAGTTTTAGTAAAGATGAGTTAAGAGTGTTGAACCCACAGGGATTGTGTTCACTCACACTAAATACTACAATTTATAATCCTAACTTTATTTAGAAGATAAATAGTAAGAATTAATTAAATAAATAATATATAAAAATATTTAGATAGGAGGAGCCAATACGATAGAGATTCCAGAGTCTGATTTCACATAGATATCCCCTATGTATTTGTCATGCCAATTAACTTGTTCAGTTGTATTGTTTATAAGTCAAGAATCCTTAAGTATTCACTCTCTCTCCCGAGTAACAGTGAAAATATTATCAACTACAGACTTCGATATCCCTATAAAAATCTAGTAATCAACAACTCATTACGTCTTGTGATTCTATGTTAATGACTTCGAAGGAACTATAGATTCTCCCGAACTCTATAAAATCCCTAGGTTATATTCTTTAGATCCTATTCAAAACTCCTCTCTTCCGAGTGATAGATTCTAAACATATATCATCTTGATTTGTGGCTAGCAAACAAGAAGCATTAAACTCAAAAGAATATAAATAACTTAATAAAACTTCATAATAATATTGACAAACATAAATAAAGGTTCAAGCATCAGTTACATCATTCTCCAGAATTAAGGAGTTGGTTCATGACTAAAGATAAAAACTATAAGAATAATATCATGAATCTAATGGAAATCATTAGAGTTCTAAAAAAGAAACTATAAGATAAAACTCGAATTGAATCTCTTCCTCTTCGGACGTCACTGTCTCCGTCTTCTCTTGTTGCTCTTCAATCATCCTCATTGGATCTTTCTAAAAATAAGTGTTTTGTGTTTTGTGTTTTGTGTTTTGTGCTGTGTATTAGCCTCCTTATTGAGTCTTGGACGAATTTACATATTTATAATAAAGCATTGGGGTTATTATGCATTTAAAACCCTAAAATTAGTGTTTCTGGGAGGCTGCGGGGCGCCCGCGGCAGTGGCGGAGCCACTTGGTGCCCAGTGGGGGCAATTTCCCCCACTGGGCACCACTAATTTTTTTTTTTAAAATTATATATATATATATATATATATTAGAAAATCTAAATAATTAAACAACACTCATAAATACATGATTTATTAATTTTTTGAGTTATTTTTTTTAATATAATATGTAGGCCCAAGCCCAAATTAGTTAAAAAAATCCCAATACATTTTTGCATCAATCTTATTTCTTTAACATATCTAAAATAATTATATTTAATTTGTATGTGTATAGATAATTGACTATTTTTCATTTTAAATCCCCTCATTTATGTGTTTTTCCATTTGCAAAAGAATAGGGATTCCATTACATTTAAATAAAAATAAAAATAAAAATAACTATATTTATACTTAGGTTTGGTTATTGATATTCTAATTTATTGATATATTTGTAGTGATTCTTTTACTAAACCACATCGTGTATAGTTGTTATGTGTAAAATATTCACATATTAATAAAAATATAATTATTTTATATATAATTATTTTTTATTTATAGTTGTTCAAAGCACAAATATTACGTTTTAGCACTAGGCTTTCAATAATTTAATTAAAAAAGTTATTAAATTTATAATAAATTAGCGAAAATTTAGTATATAATATACTACATAAACTTAAAATACATAATTTTAAAAATAAATTTTTACTTAAATTTTTAGGGTAAATTAGTATTTTTAGAAATTATGGATAAAAATATAATTCTGAAAATCTTGGGTTAATTTATAAGTTTAAAAACTAGGGGCTATTTCATAATTTTCAAAAGTATATGGATCATCTTGTAATTTCAAAAAATATGTATGAATTCATTATCTATTATTTTGGTAAGGAAAACATTTAGCCATCACTAACTGAAATTTCTGGATACGCCACTGGCCGCGGTGCCAATCTAACTGGATTTTGTATTCAGATTTCGCGAAGGCTGCGCATTTCGACGCGTGGCAGCTTCCCAGGATGTTTGCGTTCCACGTTTCTGCTCTTCCCGCGTGCTTCCGATGTGTCCGTATGGTCCCAAAATACGTATAAATGCCCCAATATCCATATATTAATGTTTCATACAAATAAAACATAAAAGAACTACAAAATACATTAAATGATACAGAAACTAATAAAATAGTAAGCTAAGAATGCCAGAATAAGTGGGTATAAACCACACTTATCAGACACCCCCAAACTTAAGATTTTGCTAGTCCCGAGCAAAAGACAAAATAAAAACTAAATAAATAAACAAACAAAATTAACTAAGTCACTTTCGTATGGATCACGATTGCATTTAGCGTATGCAACAAGCCTTTAAACCCCTAGGCGGCCTTAGTGAATGAGTTACAGTCTTGTGAGGGCTTACAGCGACGATACCCACAAATGTCATTCACAAACATGTAAAAATATAAAAAATAATAAAACAAAGAAAATAATCCTGATAGTTATGCATAATTGTCCTCAAATAGTGCTTGTCAATGAAATCAGAGAACCTTCAAAGTACGCAATTGCGACTAAAATCTAAGTTCTTGAATAAACCATCTAAGCCAGACTCACGGTGTGTGTGTGTGTGTAAATGTTCACTCACAGCTCGACTTCTAAGTAAGCTAACTCAATGATTTCGTCTCAAAAATTGAGATCTGATGGGTCAAACCAACCTAGATATCTCAAAAGTGTAATTGTCTTTCTTTACCCAGTATGGTACGTTTTTTTCAATTATTTTTTTAAAACTATAGAATGAACTATCACTACATGCACACCCCCCCAAACTTAAAACCTGCATTGTCCACAATGTAAGATAAATATAAAGAAACAAAATTAAGGAATAATACTACCGTGCATGGTGTTGATCAAGCTTCTGCTGGTCAAAATTTGGTTGCGCGAGCCTTGTGTGTCTCGTGCTACCTACATAAATAGCATGCAAAACGAATAAATAAACAATAGCAGACAATAAAAATAAAAATAAAAAATAAAGAAAATAATAATAAAACAAATGCAAGGGTTGCCTCACCGCTAGCGCTAAGTTTAACGTCTTCAACCATATGCAACCACCCAAATGGTCATGGTGACTTCTTCTTTTGTATCCACTGGTTGTGATATGAAAAAGATAGCTTGCGGGTTGTGGCAGTTTATCCAAATACTCCTTACTGTTGATTGGTCATGGAGGACGCAATCTGCCCAATCTGTGTTTCTAAAGACTTCATTGAGACCCCGATATTTTCCATGTGTGTCTCAATATTGTTCAGCCTTGACTTATTTTTCTCAAATTTTACTGCAGTATTAACAACAAACGTGCTCATGAAATCTTCCAATGAAGATTTCTACTCAGCTCTTTGATAGTCGAAGCCAGATGAAGATTGCAAGGCATTCTCTGTATTAGCATATGACAGGTTCAGATGATAACGGTTAGGCACATGATTGCCTCTATAGTTGTTGATGTTCCGATTGTTCACATATTAGACTTGCTCAAAGTTCGGGTCTCCTTCCAATAATAGCCTATTTGTAGCTGCCGCTGATTCAATAGATAGTCGTGCTCTTGGATTTGTAAGAGCTGCTACTTGAGTCGATAAGGTGGAAATCTGTGCTGTAAGTGCCACAAGAGGGTCCACTTCATATATTTCAGCCATCTTGGTCACCGTAGTGCGTTCACTTGGCCATTGAAAGTGGTTAATAGTCATGTCTTTTAATAGATTGTAGGCGTCCTCAGCTGATTTCTTGAATAGAGCTCCCCTAGCTGCTGCATCAACCACAGTCCTATTCGAACCATTCAGCCCATTATAGAACAACTGAATCAGGACCCAGTTTGCATAATCGTGTTGTGGGCATCTTCAGAGTAAATCCTTAAAGTGTTCTCATGCTTCATACAAAGTCTCAGTCTCCAGCTGCTTAAATATACTAATTTATGCCCTCAGTTGAGATGATTTAGATGGTGGAAAGAATATCTTAAGAAATTTCGTGGCCATATCCTACCATGTCATGATACTCCCCATCTGTATTGATTGAAGCCAATCCCACGCTTTATCCCGTAAAGAGAATGAGAATAAGCGTAGTCTGATAGCCTCTTTAGTCACGCCATTTATCTTTATGGTGTCTGCGATCTCTAGGAACATCCTTAAGTGTAAGTTGGGATCCTCTACAACTAAACCCTCAAACTGATTCCTTTGTACCATGTTGATCAATGCATGTTTTAACTCAAAATTGTTGGCGTTGATCGGTTGATGGGCAATCCCAGAATAAGTATCATTTATGACCGGCTTGAAGTGATATCTGATTGCCATCTGGCGTGGATTATTCTCTTTGTTTTCAGCCGTTATTGCTTCCTTTTCAAATTTTCTTTCTTGTCTTAGTCTCCTCGCTGTTCTTTCTATTTCAGGATAAAATAGGAGCGAGTCGAGACTTGTGGATCTTTGCATTCACTGAAGCACCAAAAGATAAAAAATCAATAAACAAAATAAAAACAAAACAAAAATAAATACAAAAAAAAATAAACTAAAATTAAAAAAAATAAAAATCTAAATTAAAGCTAAGATTACTTGATAATAGTATTAATGTGAACTAAACAAACAATTCCCTGGCAACGGCGCCAAAAACTTGTTGTGATATTTTATATCGTACAACAAATGTATAATGTCAAGTTTTAGTAAATATGAGTTAAGAGTGTCGAACCCACAGGGATTGTGTTCATTCACACTAAATACTACAATTGATAATCCTAACTTTATTTAGAAGATAAATAATAAAGATTTAATTAAATAAATAATATATAAAAATATTTAAATAGGAGAAGCCAATACGATAGAGATTCCAGAGTCTGATTTCACCTAGCTATCCCATATGTATTTGTCATGCCAATTAACTTGTCCAGTTATATTGTTTATAAGTCAAGAATCCTTAAGTATTCACTCTCTCTCCCGAGTAACAGTGAAAATATTATCAACTACAGACTTCGATATCCCTATAAAAATCTAGTAATCAACAACTCATTACATCTTGTGATTCTATGTTAATGACTTCAAAAGAACTATAGATTCTCCCGACCTCTATAAAATCCCTAGGTTATATTCTCTAGATCCTATTCAAATCCCCTCTCTCCCGAGTGATAGATTCCAAACATATATCATCTTGATTTGTGGCTAGCAAACAAGAAGCATTAAACTCAAAAGAATATAAATAACTTAATAAAACTCCATAACAATATTGACAAACATAAATAAAGGTTCAAGCATCAGTTACATCATTCTCCAAAATTAAGGAGTTGGTTCATGACTAAAGATAAAAACTATAAGAATAATATCATGAATCTAATGGAAATCATTAGAGTTCTAAGAAAGAAACTAGAAAATAAAACCCGAATTGAATCTCTTCCTCTTCGAACGTCACCGCCTTCGTCTTCTCTTGTTGCTCTTCAATCCTCCTCCTTGAATCTCTCTAAAAATAAGTGTTTTATGTTTTGTGCTGTGTATTAGCCTCCTCATTGAGTCTTGGACGAACTTATATATTTATAATAAATCATTGGAGTCATTATGCATTTAAAACCCTAAAACTAAAATTAGTGTTTCTAGGAGGCTGCCAGGCGCCGCGACACCAATCTCACTGGATTTTGTATTCAGATTTCACGAAGGCTGCGCGTCGCGACGCGCGGTAGCTTCCCAGGATGTTTGCGTTCCGCGTTTCTGCTCTTCCCGCGTGCTTCCGATGAGTTCGTATGGTCCCAAAACACGTATAAATGCCCCAATATCCATATATTAATGCTTCCTACAAATAAAACATAAAAGAACTACAAAATACATTAAATGATACAGAAACTAACAAAATAGTAAGCTAAGTATGCCGGAATAAGTGGGTATAAACCACAATTATCAACTAGAGAGTCAAAGAAGGAGTTCTGGAAATGTACCTGTATTGCTTTGTTTGTAAGAAGTTTGTATAGCAAATAGAAATAGTAGTCTCATATTGGAAAATGATATGGAAGATGAAAGGTTTATAAGTGTTCTCTATACACTTATATTAAATTGGAAAAAGCAAGACTTGGGTTTGGGTTTGTGCTTCGATGTGTATGGTTAGTGGGCTTGACATTAGATTTAATTAATATATTTCATATATATTTAATTATTCAAAAGATGGGCTTTGGGCTTTTGGGATTCATTAATTGTCTTGCTTAAAAACGTTTTTTTTTTAAAGTTTAAATCAGAAGGTTGTGTTTGATTAACACAACTCTTCTGATAAACTAACGTTTGCAACACTTGATCAACTGCATTTCCCTTTTTCCATATTGGTCTCTATATATAGAACAATATTGCAGAGTTCTACATATATAGAAATACCAAAATCCTTCTGATCCTAGAAAACAAAACATCAAGTAAATTCGTCAGGGGTCGAATTATTCAGTGCATAATTTCGACTTGCAGATTGTTGAATCCTGGTGGCAGAGGTCCAACGAACTACGAGCATAAGAGTATGGGCGAATTTCTACTATATGACATAACCTTTGTGCTAACCTCAATCTATACAAGTCAGTTTGTTTATTGATTTGAATTACTTATATTGTAAGATTCAATTTCGATTTGTTTGTTGATATTTTATTTACTCGTGTTATAAGTTTCCGTTTTATGCGTAAGTTTTTGTTTCAATAAAAATTTATTGTAATGTTTATGTTTTTATTTCAATAAAATATCTTATTGCATTCGTTGATTATTCTTTAACAGTGTTGTTAGCCATTGTTCTCATTATTGGTGTCCTTTTTTCCAATTTTATCAACTCTCATTATTCATTTTCCTCTTAATTAATCTCTAGAGGTTTTATAAAATAAGAAACTTTTTGTTTTTGTTTTTTTGTTTTTTAACCAATGTCCATATGGAGCTTGGCAAGAATGTTTCACAGAGAAAGGCTTGTTCAGTTGCTGAAAGCTTGTTGTAATTTAGAAATAACATCTTTCCATTAAATCAATATTGTAATTCAAAGGAAACACGATAAATATGACAAATTTTGAAGTCTTGCTTCGACTATAACTGTTACTGAATCTCCTCACATAATTAAGGGTGACAACGGGTCGGGCCGGGCCCGGGCTTTGACGAGCCCGACCAATAAAAAAAAAGCCCAGGCCCGAGAAAAGCCCAGTCCGGCCCGACTCGGGCCCGAATTTAAAAAAAAAATTAAAAAAAATTAAAAATATATAAATATAAAATACATTTACACTATATACAAAGACATTTTATAAATAAATCACAAGTTTTATTGATAAATTAACAATTTAAATACTAAAAACAAATAAAAATGATACAAACTAACAAACATATTAAAATATATATATATATATATATATATTTTATTTTGGCCCTGGCCGGGCCGGGCCCGGATCAAAATTGGAAAGCCCGGACCGGACCCGAGCCCGAGCCCGAGCCGAGCCTGGCCGGGCTTCTGAATTTTCTGTCACCCCTACAAATAATCCAACCCAACTCTGTACGAATATCTCATTGTTTCATGATCAATTGGGTAACACACAGCGAGTTCAACTCTATGAAAAGAAGAGACAGGTCAATTTTCACTATAAGTCGGATACCAAAACACAAATCTTCAAGAGTCTAACTCGCATATATATTAAAACTAACAATTATTATAATTGGATAATGTGTAAGATACAAACAGTCTCAATATAGCATTATATCATTTTGTTCCTACTTTAGTGCCTAAAATGGTGAAAGAATGTCTTATTATTTTTATTTTTTTTTTGCCTTTTTTCTTTTTGAGTAAATGGTGAAAGAATTTGAATAGCCTTAAAAGTGTCAATATACAATCATGCAGCCAATAAAATATAAGGGGGAATCATTTTTCCACCTAAAATTAGGTTTATATTCGAAATATTCCGAAAATCTGAAAAGTATTCGCTGGTTCACCGTAAATTTATAAAATTATATCATTTTCCACCTTAACGGTAATATTGACTAATTTCGCTAAGTTTTTTTTTTTTTTTTTGTTTTTAAATAAAAAGACCATTATACCCTCACACTCAATTGAAACTTAAAACTACCATTTTAACCAAATAAAAGACAAATTATTTAAGTACGATTATTTAATAATGAAAAAGGTATATTTATTTTGTATTTATATTAATTTTTAATTTAATTCTTTTTTATTATGATTTTTTTTAATTCTATTATATTATATTTGTATTTTTAAATTATTCTAAATAAATATAAATTAATAAAAATTCTGAATCAAGTCCCGAAATTCCTTACCCGCTTGGATCCATATATGTGCATGTCTGAAATTTCGCTATCCGAATTTAGAAATCTTTTTACAGACCTAGGTATTTTCGGATCCTGATCGTTGTGAAAAATACCGGAAAACACTTTCCTTTCCGAAAATTGATTTCCATGGAAAATATTTTATTTACCGAAATAATTTTACGACAAACAAAATGACCCTCAAGTTTATTTTTAATTTTCTTTTTCTTTAATCTAGCTTGTTAAATAGTCAAAATACCTTTATTACATTAGTAAAAATCTAACATTATTAAATATTATCTGGATAACGATACAATCTTCTAAGTTTTGGGTGGATCAATAAACTTTTCTAGAAATTTTAGGTAGTTTTGAACTTTCAGTTAATTTCTATTGTAAAAAGTGACTCTCAATAGCATGTCAAAAGTCTATTTTGTCATTATCACGTCATTTTTTGTTTAACTTTGTTAATGAAATTGAGTATTTTCTAATATTACATTACCTTAGGGTGAACCGACAAACACTTTTCAAGTTTTTGGATAGTTTCAAATTTAAGCCTAAAAAGTGATTTCACCCAAAATATAAAATTAAAAAAATTCCACTAAAACGCATTGGCAGCACAAAAAACATTAAACACCTCCACAATACGACGGCGTTTAGCTCAAAATCATCCAACTCAGTAATTGGGTCCCACACACACCTCCTTTCGATCCCCTTTGGTTCATCGACATTCAACTGGAAGCAAGAAGCAATGTGTACCCTCGCAGCTCGTCAAGCCGCTTCATGTCTAGCTCGATTGTCATCTTCCAGATCATCGGCTCAAGCCGCTTCGCTCATTCATCGGCGAGGCCTTGCCGGCTCTGCTGGTAATCGATTCCTTTAGTTTTATTTTCATTAAACATTTTTACTGTATCTAAATCTTACATTGAATCCCGGTCTAATTTTCGATTACTTGAAACTATAAAGTCAAGTACGCAGCGTTTTGATTCATGATTGTTTTTCTTTTTGATTTTTTTGTGGCTGTTGATTAAACGCAGATCCTCATGGACCTCCAAAGGTTAATTTCTGGCAAGATCCAATGAGTCCATCTAAATGGAAAGAAGAGCATGTGAGTCTTTTTTTTTTTTTTTTTTTTTTTTTTAAATTATTTATTTAAAGATTTTGAATTAAAATAGTATCATTTATAGACATTTTATTGAAATTTTGGCTTATTATCAATGAATATGCGTGCATTTTGAATAGCTTTTGTGGAAATCTGTTGGAGTAAAAGCTGTTTTCTATAGAAGCATATGAAAGTTTTTGCTTTTCCAAAATGTAGTTAAAGTGTTTATATCCAAAGAACAATTTTTTCAAAGTAATCAATTTCAACCGAACTATGCAAAAAAAATTACGGAGATGTTAACACTTGTAGCTATTTTGCCAGTGCTTTAAAGAATACCAAAAATGCTTCGAAAAGTACTGTCTTCTGATGCTTTATAGGAGAGACGTGTTTGGGAAACAAAGAGTATTAAGTATTGATTGAATATTTTTGAGTATTGATTGAATGTTTTTGTGTTTTGCAGTTTGTAATTGTCTCTTTATCTGGTTGGGGTTTACTCTTCTTTGGAGGGTACAAGTTTTTTACTGGAGGCAAGGGCAAGAAGGAAGAGGTACTTGTGCTTCATTTTCAATTATGACCATTATTATTTTTCATGTATATTATATGGCTTAGGGTGTCGTTTATGTTGTTGAGTTATTTTGTTGGAAACAAACTTGATCTTCTGAGACTTAAGATATACTTTTATGAGTGAATTTTACTTTTGATAAATGTTTACAGTTTATAGTGATTAAATCCTAAATGGGAGCAGGAATGCTTCCCTTTTGGTTGTCTCATTCTCATGGAAAAAATGAAATGTCCGGTGGAAGAGAATTTATAATCTTTTTTGAAGCTATATATATATATATATATCCTTGTTGAGTACAAGGAGGTAAATGAACCAGATCAGTAGGCAACAGTAAACTAGGTGGCCATTTGAATGTGTTTGAACGTGTTGCCTTCACTCTTCTATAAAGCCTATGCTTCTTCTTTCTTTATTTTGGTTCACCTTTGGAGATTTAAAATCAGAATTCATTTGGTATCTAGTAAAGTGAGTAGCTTGGATTGACTTGAATTTTAAAAAATAAGGGGAAATTTTCAAATTGGACCTTCCTTACTGGCTAGGTTTTGCTTTCCGATTTTGTTTGAATTGCCACCTTTCCGATTAAATAGCCAATATTTAAATAATTTATGTGTCTACATAAATAATATGAAGGGCTGATGCAAAATGCGTCAAATGTTAATAATTTTATGTGTTATTAATAATATAGTTGTTATACAACTTTATTTCATGTTATTTCAACTCATAGCTAATGTTTTGGAGTACAAAAACAAACTCCTCTTGGACATGATTGTCTATTTTCGTCTTGACAACAAAATCCATTTCCAGATGGACAATCTCTCACACAATCAGAATTCTTAGTAAGCTTTTGGTAACTCAAAAACTATTGTACCTGCAAATTAAGTTTTATTTTTTATGATCAAGGTCACGAACAAATGAAACGAAACTCGAATGTTACTTGTAACAAAAAAAATAGAGATCGAGACAAACCAGATATAGCAATCAAGAGGATGATTAAAACGGTTAACTTGAATGAGGCCTTCTCCATTTTTTACAAGTAAAATGTGAATTATTTGAGATCCTTGAGGGAAAAAAAATGCTTCGATTATAACTTGCAAGAACTTCAATTTTATACCTAATATTTATATTAATGGATTACTAATTTTAAATTATTACTAATAAACTATTAAGTTATTTAATTTCTTATATTCACCATGACTTCATAACAAATTCTTGTTCACCTTCTGGGAAAATCTCAACATGGCAAACAATGTTACAACAAAAAAGTATTAAATTAAGTGAAATTAGACCCAACAAGAAAAACAAAAAGAAAAAGAGAGAGAGAGAATTCATTCTACACACAATGACTGACATTTTAGAAAAATTATAACATACAATCATTGTTAAATACAGCGGCAATACTTTTGGCAACAATTAGTAAAAGGCGAAGAAAATATAAATCACATTATTGTGTCCTATACTATAATTTATAATTTGAATTTAAATTTCTTTCATTTCTTTTTCACATCATTGTCTTTGGTGCATGTGTCTCGTGAAATTAAGTCTTCAATGGGCGTGACTTAGTGGTGTAGGGCTCGGGATCTCACCTTAAAATCTTGGGTGTAAAAATATTGTATTGTGATTTTGTGAAATCAAGCTAATAAACAATGCAATCCTTTTAATTAAGTTTATTCAAATAGGTTCAACGAGCAACAAGGAAAAAGAGAGGCCCTTTACTTTCGACCCATAAAAAGATTTTGGTTATGTTTTGTATGTTGATACGAAGGTGTGATGCGAAATGTGTGTGCGTTATTAATAAGGCCACTGTTATAGTATCCAAGGGTATCAAATACTCATGGGGTATAAGTATGTTATTTTAACCATTGAATATGTAACTTATATCATTAAATATGCAAACTCTACCAATAAACATGAAACTAATTTCATGTTTTCAAAAGTTTAATGTTTATTGGTAGTGTTTGCATATTTAATGATTTAAGTTACATGTTCAGGATTTCCACTTTCACTTGAATTTGTCTCTTATCAGGAAATCATTTGCATCCGTACTGACAAGGCGGACCGAGAAACAAGTATTCCTAATACTAGTTACTTTAATGCCTTATTTAAGCGAGGATATTCCTAAAGAGGGTCTTTACTCTACATCAAATGAAGATTTTAATCTAGATCAATTTCTCAACAGTTTAATTCTACCTGGGAAACATAACTTAACTTAACCATTAAATTTGCGTTATATTTTCCGTTAACGCAGAACTGAAAAGTTAAGAAACAACTAAATTAAATGCATGTGCAAATATCAAAATTGGATTATATATCATATATCAAGCGTGACAAATGTAATGGATGAAGGATCATACCTGCTCTGATATCATTTTTTTTTTGGTTTTAGCGCTGGCGCAACGGAAGCTCGCGATTCGGGCGAAATCGTAAATTTAAAACACTTAAAGTTACTGAATAAATTATTCAATATCTGATATGAATAATTCATTCATATTTCACCTAAATATATTTATTCGATATCAAATAACGACATAAATATATTAGAAACATCGCGAAATTTTTACGAAAATATTTTTCCGCAAAATGGCATAAAACATATTTTTGTCCGAACCGACCACCCAATACACACGGGGGCTGTCCAGGTAAGCCCCAATAGTACTTGGGCAGTTCATAGGCTGCCTGAACAGTGACCAATTCACTGTTTGGACATCGGACACCCGGTAAGCCCGAAACTCACCCGGTAACGCCATTTTTCGCTGTTTTCGCATATTTCAACTTCGAAATAATTTCCGACAATTGTTCCAATGCCCAAAACACATCCAATATATTTATACAACATACTTTTCATCACAAAAACACAGAAACTTCATATCTGATTTGGTAATTAAACATATCATTTTTCATACTTTAAATCCAATTTTCTCAATATTATTCATATTAATGCTTACACCAACTAAAGTCACCACAAATGAAGAACTCAAGAACAATTCTAGGAGTTACAAGAGTGATCATAACACTCTGAAATGGCAACAAGTCATCAAATGACAAAATTGAACTAATATTACTATAATATTATCCAATCTAACTTCACACATGCATCTAACCTCCAAATCCATCTTCCAAATCAAAAAGCCCGAAAATATAAGAAAGAAAGAAACCCTAGAACTATTCTAGATACTCAAGAACAAGAAACAAACTTTCTAAGCTTAAGAATATTAAAGATTACCTCAAAATCTCCTAATTTCCTTAAGCTTTCTTCTTGATTTCATCATTTTCTCTCAAGTTTCTTCAAGAAATATTTTGGGAGCTTTTCCATGGAGGAGGCTTCGACCAAGGCTTCTAATGAAAGAGAAAAATAAAATTTTTCACTTTATATACTAGGGTAAAAATGAACTTGGAGGTAAAATGGTCATTTTAATTTATTTAATCACATTTAAAGGATTCAAATTCAATTTGAATTCTTCAAGCTTAAAAAATCATGCCATTTGTTACCAATAATATCTCACCACTTATCATACTAATTATGACTTATTGATAGGATATTTAATTTCTAATTATTTAATTATTTAACAATTAAATAACTAAATAATCAATTAATATAAAGATCTATATATGTATTTTTATTTACATTAAATAAAAAAATACATATATTAATGACATGTGTCAAAATCTTATTGGACAATTAATTAATATGTATGAAATCAAATTTTGTATCAAATACAAATACATATTAATTATTAATTGATCGAAATGCCACTAATGCATGTATTTTCGTTTAACCGTTTAAACGATTCGAATTAACTCATTTAATTCAGTGAAGTATTATGAATAATCTATATTATTCATAACGCGTTGCCCAAGTGCTCAACGAGTACACTTCATATTATGAGACTCTCTAAGTTTAGTTTTATCCGTCACAGAATCAAATTTCGTGTCCATAATTCACCCACTTATGAATTATGACGACCACAATTAATCTCGCTAAACTGTGCAAGTCGAGGTCATTGCTGTAACATCCCGCCTAGGCCAGGATGCTACCGACAGGAGATAGGCTAACCCTACCTCCATAAGCCTTTTATTCTGACGAAATTTCGGCATGATGTATTCGTAACATCATGCAACCTGGCTTATAGCCAGCCCATGAGACAAACTGCTCAAACAAACTCATTAAATATGCAAACTCACTGGGCCTCAGGCCTGAACTCAATGAACAAAAGTAAATCACTTGGCCTCTGGCCAGAACTCAAAATAAAACTACACCACTACTTAACTTTTACATAAGAGATACAAATGCAAATTCAAATACAAGGGCCGTGGGGACCCATAACTCGACCCAGGACTCAAAACTCTCTTGACTGCAGTTGGGGCGATCCACTGTCTTCAAAGTATTCACTGAAATCCTGCTGGTTTTAATTGACTGCTACTGACCTGCAAAACTACAAACTGATACGGTGTGAGTCATAATGACTCAGTAAGTAACCCTGCAAGTATCTATAAAGATTGAATTAATTATCTATTTCCTTACCGTTTCACAAACATGTTACTTTAACTGATCATCAGATGCTACTCTTATTTGCTATTTACATTACGAAACATCTGTAAACTATATGTAAATATATATATATATATATATTAAGTTCATATGTCAAAAATATATAAGACTCATCATGCCTTTGCCGCGCTACGCTGATTGCTACTTACTTTCTATACTCTTAACTAATCTGGTTCATATATCTATTATAACTTTCCTTCTTTCATTATCTTGAAGTATTATCAAATCGGACAATTAAAATCTTATTTCTGTTAACTATCTAATCTACTATCTCTATCCATGGTTTCATGTATATGCTACCATTTCATCATGATTTAGCATCCTTACAATATGTTCTTTCTAAGTAAGCAAGCAACTCATATAATCATCCTTGATACACATATATTAAAATAAGATCATGCTACTATGCATCCATACCTTACAAAATGTTAACTCTATATGAATATACCATGCACAAAGTTAACCATATAACCATGAATATGAAATCATATAACCTGCTGTAATAGCCTCTATATGAATCTCAAATGTTAACCAGAATGTACGATTTATATGCATAACTTATAAGCTACTGTGTACTTTAATTATGGCCTGCTTATAGAAAATGCTTTCTGAAAACTTTATTCGGAAAACTCTTTTCTGAAAACTTTATTTGACTTTTCTTTCTGGGAAAGCTCTTCTTGAAAACTGTATCTGAAGACTGAAAACCGCATATGAAAACTGGGATCTGTATCTAAAAAAAACTGAAAACTGAAAACTAGAAACTTTCTCTGAATTCTGTATCTCTGAAAACTGTTTTCTGGAAATCTGATATTTTAAAACTTCTTTTCTGAAAAACTGATATCCGAGTGTCTCTAGAAAAACTGACGCATGGAGGCGTTATGTATCGCCGTCCCCCCATACGCCCTAGAGTCAGATATGCAAACCCATGACATTGGGGCGTTACGTATCGCCGTCCCCCAAAGCATGTCATACCTGCCCTGAAACATGTGGTCTTGGGGTGTTACGTATCGCCGTCCCCCAAGCCACAAACTGGAGCTGGGGGTGCGGATCTATGCTACCACCCAAGCTCAAACTGGGGTCTAGGGGCGTTACGTATCGCCGTCCCCCTAGCCCATCTGGAGGATCTGAGAGCGTCCCCTCAGTCCTCAACATGTGCACATGTCTCTGAATCCGTCAATTCCAAGTATCCGTCAATTCCGAACTGTATCTCAAGTTACATACTGGGGTGAGTTTTTACCTCATGCCTCGAAAAACATAAAACCATAATAGGGATCTCAAAACTGTATAAACTTTTTCTAAAAAACATCTCTTTTAAAAGTCTGTTACTTTTCTTTAAAACCTTTTGAATTTTAAAACCCTTCTCGTTTTATCTTGTATGTACATGGATATGATCATGCACTCCTTTAAACTAATGACATATGCATGTTCATTTCTAATACTTTCTTTTACTCTAACCATGCTTATTCCATAATACCACATATGTTCATGCACTTGTTTATGCATATGTACAAAGTAACGAACTATGTATTCTATTCCTTATATGCTTACATCTTGAATCATCTCACATTTTATGTGCTTATACTATGCTCAATATACTTTATATACGTATATCATACATGCTTCCTCACGATATAAATTGTCTCTACTTCAATTCAATTCTCACGCCAACTCAATATTTTCGCAATATACCTTAGACACATTTATACCATCACAACTTAGCTTACCTCCTTAACTTACCTTATTGATGGCTCACAAAACAGTATAATGTACAATTTATATTCATACACAAAATCGATCATTCTAAACGAATGTATGACTTTATATATTTATACATATATATATATATATATATATATATATATATATATAGTTTACTTATTCATTCATTTCCATTACTCTATAATCATTGATAATCGTACTATAACATCTATCTCAACAATAAGCTTATTTAGGCATTTTCCAAAATTATTAATTATGCTTATTCAAATTCTTACAAACAATATGTATATGTACTTACTTAATTCTCCATGCAACATACATACTTTCGCTTATACATGTATGCATTCGTGTTCTTCTACATGCATTAGTTCATATATTTTTGTTTCCTTACAACTTATCATTCTTTAAACTTTAATCCCATTCCTTAGGGTGTAGTTTCTACAACCCCCAAACCCAAGTCTCATTTAATTATAATCATAAACACGACATCATTCATATACTCTATCTATATATATATATACTGATTTATACCTACATATGTATCTCTTTACTTCTATATACTCATGCTTATCTTTTGCTCATACATCTACTTATAGTTGTTTGTTCTTAACTATATGTGTAAATAAATACACCTACTTCTTTCTTCTACATTCATCTTTATATATATACAGGTTTCATGCGTTTAACTATATATAACCTTATTATATTACTAATTTTGAGCAACGTTAAATTTCTTAAGTATTCGTAGCATGAGTTACTTACCTGGTTTCGCGGACACTCCAAACCTGGACTCGATCTGTCAAAACAAATCACAACATATGTCAGAACCGCTATTTGCGGAACTTCTACTCATCTATAATAAACTACAGACTTTCTCGGAATACTCAAATCCTCACCAACTCTACGGTTTAAGCTTTATTACTCTAATATGTCTTTCTATACTATTCTGAACTAACTAGATACCTTAGATTCTCATTTTACTCATTTGCGGCAAAACTTGCGGAAAAGTTTCCGCAAACGCTACGGAAGGGTCTCAAACCCTCCGAACTAATCCAGAATTACCTAATTACCCTCGCAATATCATTTTTACATCTTAACTATGGTTACGGTCATCTACGCTCATTCGCGCGAGAAACTCCGTTTTACCGGAAACTCGCTAATTCTACCGGATTGATCAAATCTAATCCGTTTCTCCCCGGATTCTACCACATTTATCGTTTTAACATATTAAAACTTGTCCAATTCATCTCATGCTAATTCGCTACACTACAGAACTACTGGAAACATCCGAATATAAAACTGTAAACTTTAAAATAACAATTTCTAAACGGAGAGTCGTACCGAAATTCCGAGGCCATATTCGGACTCCCCTCGGCCATACTAACGCGCTGGTGTCATCAGAATTCCGATCGGAGCTACTGTTCGTCGTGGGTTTACTGTTCACCGCCGCTTATCTCCTCGTTTCACGTGCAATCGGCCGCTGTTTGGCGAAAATGACTCCGCATACTCGTAGTACTCTCCGAGGGCTTCGATTTGGTAGGTGACTCGGGCCGTGAAACGAACCGACGAGCCGGATCCACGAAACCCATCTCACGCTTGTTCTTCCTCTCGCCGTCGCTGTTATCGGCATCTTTGGCGTCGCCGCCGACCACCATGGTGTGCAGCATGATCAGGCGGTCCGATCGGCACCGGTGCTCCGGCCTGTGGTGGCCGGAGTTGCTGCCGGCGACCGCTTCTTCTCCAAGGGCGTGTGGGGTGCGGGTGAAGGAGATGGAGAAGGTTTGCCACATTTGAAATTTTTGAAAACCTTAAGGTTTTATATACTAGCTGGGAAAATATCAAATAAGTCCCCGCGAATTTGCTGTTTAGCCCATATCATGGAACTTTCTGGAATTTCGCATTTTCGGAGCCATTCTGATGCGATTCTCGAAAAGTGCTCAACACGAAAGTTGTTCGTCTCGGAAAAAAGAGTCTGATGATTCAAGAATCAACTCGATCAGAGTTCTTTTTCTCTCTTCGTGACCAAAACCGCAAACTTTATGCGTTTTACAAAAAATCGCGTATCTGACTTTTGATCCCACACGTTTTCCAACGCGACATATATTCATAATCTATTATTCCAACTCATATAACATCACTTGAAATCTTATTCTTCATTATCATCATGCTCCGAGACTATAAAATCAATCCGGAAATCTTCTAGAACAATCTCGAAAATCTGGGATGTTACAATTGCATACGTATAATCCATTCGTCATAGGCTATCAATATTATACCGGGGATATAAATAAGAATGTCAAATCCTTAAGGTATAATATAGTCGACTTTTAAATTTACGATCTCTAAATAACACTCGGAACTCGCTTCCGAAGTATACCACGGCCATGAATTTACTAGATCACAAATATGTAATTGATACATATGCCTTGTACACAAGACTGACGGATTCTATCTGATACTCACAGGATGTCATGAGTATCAGTCCACACCCAACGAATAGGCAGTGGTCTGATCTAAATAGATCGATGACGTGACTGCCATCAAAGTGTGGAGGATATCTCATATATCCACAGTGGTATCTCAAGTCGAAGGACCAAAATGCTACTCGACTCGAGAAGATTCCTATTGACGTTGGTGTACTATCTTGTGGGAACACAGCTACCTGGGCGACGCTGTTCTAGGCTCGCGGCTTAGTTGGGAAGCACTAAATAACATGGAGTCGCCACCCGGTGTGAACCGGGACAAAGATTTAAGGCCGCACTCACCCCTCGCAAGGGAAGACCTCAAACCGTTGGGTTCAGAATGGTCTCTTACTTATGTTACTTGTAATGAAAGGATTTATGTGATAATTTAATCAAGCTTAAGTAACACTTATTTCCAAGAGTATCATGCTTCTAAATTCTCATATGCAAAATAAAACTTATGCACACATTTCACATATATCTCACATCTAAAATTGCATGCTTAAAAATATATCAAAGTAGCAACGAACGTACAACTTCATTTGCATATTACATTCAAGAAAACTAAAGCACACATATTAACCATACAAGCACACATATGGGCACTTTTCCAAGTGGTACGTGGAATTGTATCCCAAGTACAGACCGCACTACCGTCCATTCGGAATCGGCTACGGAATTTACGTCTGGGTTTCCATCCGATATACCGCAAGAAATAATACTCAAATGTTATCATGACACAAGCATATGAATTGTAATACATTAAACACGTTCATATTCATACATGTGGGGATAGCTACTAGGAAAAACTATGCGTTAAATCTAATGAAGAGGACTCAATTTAGTGGGTGCATGTTCGCGTAGCGTTCGAGAACGCGTGCGAACGGTAAACAAGAGGTTCGCGTTCGTGTAGCATCCGAGAACGCGTTCGAACGGGACCAAACCTGATGTATTATGAAACCAAGATAGTGTGTGTACGTTCGCGTAGCGTTCGTGAACGCGTGCGAACGGTAAACAGAAGGTTCGCGTTCGTGTAGCGTCCGAGAACGCGTTCGAACGGAACCAGACCTGATGCATTATGAAACCAGGACAGTGTGTGTACGTTCGCGTAGCGTTCGTGAACGCGTGCGAACGGTAAACAGAAGGTTCGCGTTCGTGTAGCGTCCGAGAACACGTTCGAACGGAACCAGACCTGATGCATGCAACACAAAGAATAAAGATGACAACGTCAAATTCAATATGTCCGATCAAATGTATCTCGCATTCGACTGAACATACATCAACCGGCGCGACAAAGCATCGTGGTAAGGGGCTTTAACCCCTCCCCATAGGGGATTTCACATCACACTTACTAAGCCCATGCGCTCGACTGAATCATGCATACAAAGTATTAAAAGCAATGATATTAAACATAGTGTGCCCGATTGAACGTATCTTGTATCCAACCGAACACATATCTGAAGGGGTTTTTAGGGGTAAATCCGGTAACGCAGCGGAAACGGTGAAAATCATATTTTCAAATTTCAAAACTTTTTCTCGGATTAATTAAATAAACATATTTATTTAATTTTCCAATAATTAAATTATGAAATAAAATTCAAATAAATCATATTTAAGTGAATTTACCAAATTACCCTTCTTAAGGAATTTTGTCCATTTTAGTCCGAAATTGATCTAATCAATTTTGAATGATTCTAAATCATTTCTAAGATGAACTTAGCATGTTCAAAACAGCAAAATACCATAAGCAACATAAATCCCCAATTTGAGTCCAATGGCCGAATGCCTCCATTTGATGGCCATTTGTGTACTTTGTCATTTCATGCTTCAAAACACATCAAGATGTAATCCAATCAACATGAAACTTTATATGCATCATATACACATCCAAATACAGAACATATCCGAAAATCCCCAAATTTGGAATTGGTCATGAACCCTAATTTTTCAATTTCATCAAATTGGACAATTAGACCATATCGGTTAAATCAATTGTTTCAATCATCATTCTTCCATCCAATACAAGTCTCAACACAATGAAACAACTCAAGATCAGATCTAGGTCATTTAAGAGTGGTTCAACAACTCTAGATTAGCAACATGGTTTCCAAAAACCTTAAAAGAAAGCTTATAACTACAATAGCCACAACCTTCCTTCATTGCACATGCTTCACACTTTACCAAAACTTCCATCAACAAAAACCACAAGAAATAAAGAAAGAAATAACCTGAGAACATCATATGATAAAGCCTAGATCCTAAGGAACAATTTCCTTTCTAATAGCAAGTTGGAAAAACTTACTAAAAATCAAGCTTTCTTTGATTTTTCTTTCTTTCTCAAGCTTTCCTTCAATTTCTTCAATGGAGTTTTCTTTGCAAAATGACTTAGGTTATGAAATTTGTGAAATGAAAATCAATTTATACTTCAAACAATTTGCCTTGGCCGAAATTGGCTTAAAGAAAAGTAAGAAAATTAATTTCATTTCAATTTCAAGTTAATTTGTAAAATAAATATCTAAAACTAGTTTATAAATATTTATTAAAGTCAACAATTGCAACTAAGATTAAAAATAATATATCTAAATCATAAAATATTTATATTTCAATTAATTTAATCATTTAACAATTAAATAATTAATTAATTAATTAAATACAAATATATTAAATATATGTATTATATTTACATTAAATATTAAATACATATATACATTTAGTATATTAGTCAAATAACTCATTTTGACTATTAATTAATGTGTATTTAAATTAATCAAGTATTAAATATAAATACACATAATTAAGGAAATGACTATTAGGTCCTTAGCATGTATTTTGCGTTTAAGCTTTAAACGACTTTTATAAATAATCAATATTATTTATTATTGTTGCTCTAGTGCTCTACGAGTTTGTTTCATTATTGAGACTCTCTAGATTCAGGTATATCCGTCACAAAATCCAATTTCGTGTCCATAATCTATCCACCCGTAGATTATGACGATCACGGATAATCTCGCTGAATCATACAGGTTGAGGTCAATGCAAATGTATAATTCCTCCGTCACAGGTATCCGGATATATATCCCAGAGATATAGATGTAAACGTCAAATCTCTATGGGGATTATCCAGTCGACTATTCTATTAGCAATCTCTAAAAGAATGTTTAGAACTAGCTTCTAAACTTTACCACGGGCCCATGGTTTTTATCTGATTGCTAATCATATAGACTACCTATGCTCTGGTACACAGAACTGACGGATCCTATCTTGATACACATAGGACACCCTGAGGATCTATCTACACCCAACGAACAGGCGGAGGTCTGATCTAAATAGATCGGTGACGTGACTGTCATCTAAGTGTAGAAGATGTCTCATGTGCCCACAATGGCATCTCAAGTCTAAGAATCACAAGTGCTACTCAACCCAAGAAGATTCTTATTGACGCTGGTGTACCATCCATTAAGAATCTTCGGTGAGTCGTTCAGTGTTTATCCGCTATAAACACCTACACGTCTATACTAGTCTCCAAGACTTATGGTTCATTGAGAAACCATTGGAATCATATATTCCAGTATACGACATGTACCGGTCTCAACGGGTTTACTTTACTGACCAAGTAGTGTAAACCTTGACCAGGAACATTCTGAGAATGACAACGTCATGATACAACTCAATGTCAGTTGCGACGCTTTTGCAACTGTACCATGACTAATCATTCTAAGGTCAATACGTCTTTACCATATAGAAAGATAGATTATTTATAGAAACTGCATATATTATTCATAATAATAATGTTTTACAGAAGTATTCTCATAGAAATACAACCGAGAATTGGCGCTCTGAGCACCAACCCCTACAAAATCTCCCACTTGCTCTAGTGCCAATATCGATTGTATCTAATACCCATCGACTCCACGTGTTTATCAAACAACTTCGGAGGTATGGCCTTCGTCAGCGGGTCTGCTACGTTGTCTTCACTCGGCACCTTGCACACGACAATGTCCCCTCGCGACACAATCTCTCGAATGATGTGGTACTTGCGTTCCACATGCTTCGACTTCTGATGCGCCCTCGGTTCCTTTGCTTGCGCAATGGCTCCAGTATTATCACAGTATAACGGAATCGCATTCTCGATACTTGGGACAACTCCCAATTCTGTGATAAAGTTCTTTATCCACACAGCCTCTTTTGCGGCTTCAGAAGCTGCAATATATTCCGCCTCAGTGGTGGAATCAGCTGTAGATCCCTGTTTGGAACTCTTCCAACAAACTGCACCTCCGTTAAGGGTAAAGACAAATCCAGATGTAGACTTTCTATCATCGGGATCCGATTGAAAATCAGAGTCTGTATACCCGTTAACCTGCAGTTCGTTTCCTCCATATATTATCAACTTATCTTTAGTACCTTTAAGATACTTTAGGATATGTTTAATGGCCATCCAATGGTCATTACCTGGATTGGACTGATATCTGCTAGTTACGCTTATAGCGAAACTGATATCAGGCCTCGTACATAACATGGCATACATTATGCTACCCAAACACGAAGCATAAGGTTGGTTAGACATTCTAACCTTCTCATCTTCTGTTTGTGGACACATCTTCTTGGAAAGATGAATCCCATGTCTGAACGGTATGTTTGCTGTCTTACAGTTACCAAAACTATACCGTTCTAAGATCTTATCTAAGTACGTTGATTGAGATAACCCAATCAGCCTCCTTTGTCTATCTCGATAGAGTTTTATCCCTAAAACATAGGAAGCTTCTCCCAGGTCCTTCATGGAGAAATTCTTACAGAGATACGCTTTGACGCTCTGTAACATTCCTAAATCATTCCCAATGATTAGGATGTCATCAACATATAGGACTAAAAATACTACCATGCTCCCACTGGCCTTCTGATACACACAGGATTCTTCCGAATTCTTGAGAAAACCAGACGATCTAATAATCTCATCGAATCGAAGATTCCAACTTCGTGAAGCTTGTTTAAGTCCATAAATGGACTTCTTAAGCTTACATACCATACCCGAGGTTTCGCTGGATTGAAACCTTCCGGCTGTTCCATATAGATTTCTTCATCAAGAAATCCATTTAGAAAAGCCGTTTTGACATCCATTTGCCAAATCTCGTAGTCATGATATGCAGCTATAGAAAGCAAAATCCGGATAGACTTAAGCATTGCTACCGGCGAAAAAGTTTCATCATAGTCGACGCCAGGTCGCTGCGTGTAACCTTTTGCTACCAGTCGGGCCTTGTAAGTTTCAACCTTACCGTCAGGCCCGCGCTTCCTTTTGTAAACCCATTTACAACCGATAGGAACAATTCCTTCGGGAAGCGGAATCAAGTCCCAAACTTGATTTTCATGCATTGAATCCATCTCGGATTTCATGGCACTTTGCCATTTCACGGAGTCGATGTCCAACATCGATTCTCTATAGGTGAAAGGATCGGTCTCTTCAACTAAGAGAACATCCAGACTCTTTTCTTGTATCAAATACAAGCGTTCAGGAGGTCTGGATACCCTTTCCGACCTACGGAGTGTGTGTGTTGAAGGTCCTTCATCTACTTGAACTTCAGGTTCCTCCGTTGGTTCGTTGTTTTCAGGTTGGACTTCATCAAGTTCAACCCTTCTATGATTACTATCTTCTGACAAAAATTCTACTTCTAGAAATTTTGCGAAGCGAGCTACGAAGACATTTCGATGCTCGGTATCATAGAATAGATATCCCCTCGTATTTGAGGGATATCCAACAAACCTAAACTTTTGCCCTCGAGGCGAAAGCTTACTTTGCTGAGTCACCCTGACATAGGCAGGACAACCCCAAACCTTAATATAATTAAGATTCGGTCTCCTACCGAACCATATCTCATACGGTGTCGTAGGAACAGCCTTTGAAGGAATCTTATTCAAAAGATGTGCGGCTGTTAAGAGACAGTAACCCCATAAGTAATAGGGCAAATCTGTGAAACTCAACATCGATCGGACCATATCCAATAAAGTCCAATTTTTCCTTTCAGATACACCGTTGTGTTGTGGTGTACCTGGAGGAGTATATTGAGCGAGAATCCCATTCTCCTTCATATAATCCATGAACTCACCACTCATATATTCGCCGCCTCGATCTGATCGAATGCATTTAATATATTTACCAGTCTGTTTTTCTACTTCATTTCGGAACTCTTTGAACTTTTCAAAGGTTTCCGATTTATGTCGCATCAAATAGACATAACCATACCGTGACAAATCATCGGTAAAGGTAACGAAGTATGAATAACCACTGTGAGCAGTTTGACTTAGTGGACCACATACATCAGAATGTACGAGTTCCAGTAAGTTAATGGCACGGTGTCCAACACCAGAAAATGGGGCTTTGGTCATTTTACCCTGAATACATGATTCACAAGTTGGATAGGATTCAATGGTAAGATCTGATATCAAACCATTCCTAACCAATTGGGTAAGGCGTTTAACGCCTATGTGACCAAGTCTCATATGCCAAAGTTCAGTATTATTAATTACAGGTAATCTACGTTTATTAACTCCAGTATTTAATATATCTTTTGAAGTTTGCAATGTATAATGACCATGCTGGTTTGGACAACAAAGGATCTGAATATTATTTCTATCATATAAATATAAAGAACTATTCTTAATATTAATACAAAAGCCTTCTGTATCCAATACAAAAAGTGATATAATATTTGCAACACATCCAGGTACAAAATAACAGTCATATAACATAAGTGTCTCATTCAGTAATGAGATCTCGCATACTCCTACTGCAACTGCATCCAGAGAGTCTCCACTCCCGAACCGCAACTGCATCTGTCCAGGCTTCAGCCTTCTACTTTCCTTCAGCACCTGCAACGAATTGCAAATGTGAATGGGACAAGCAGAATCTAAAATCCAGCTGGATGAAACGGCTTCACAAGCCAAAGATAAATCAATAACTGGAAAAATAAAAGTACCTGATGTAGATGCTCTGTCTCTCCTCAGCTGGGCAATGTAATCAGGACAGTTCCTCTTCCAGTGCCCGACTTTGCCGCAGTGGTGGCATTTGTCTTCAGAAGCCCTTTTGGGCTTAGCAATCTTTGCCTGTTGTTGAGGACCAAATGCCTTCTTCTTCTTCTTCTTTCCTTTGGTCTTCTTTCCCTTGGACCATCCTTGGGAAGAAGCAGAAAGTGAAGTAGGTCTAGGAGGGCGAGTCGGTAATCCCTTCCTAAGGTCTTCCTCTGCCGTGAGGAGCATCCTATGCAGCTCATGGTAGGTACAGACAGTCCCATGCATATTGAAATACATCACAAACTGGCGGAATGAAACTGGTAGTGAACCAAGAATGACACTCCTACCGAGAATGTCATTTAGGATGAGATTATGTTGCCTCAACTGATCGATCAAATCGATCATCCGAAGAACATGCGGGCTGACACTCTGTCCCTCATCCAGGCGTGCATGGAACAATTCCATGGATACCTTGTGAACAATCACTTGTTCTTGGTTCTCAAACGATTGTCTTAATCGCGTCATCATACTATAGGAATCTGACATTCCATAGTACTGTTGCTTGAGCTTCGGAGACAGCGAACTGAGGATGTATGATTTAACCCTTAAATCATCATCCTTCCAAGTTTCAAAAACTCGGCGTTCCTCCTCCGTAGCATCCTCACCCACAGCAAGGGGCAACGGACCCTCAAGAACATAACCCAGCTTCTCGGAATCGAGGACAATCCTCAAATCCAGTTCCCAGTCGGCGAAGTTCTCAGCACCTTTTAGTTTGTTCGCATCAAGCATACGCGCAAACTGATTTGTGGATTGTACCGCCATCGCAAATCTATCATATAGATTACGAAACACGGTTAGCAGAAATAAAGCAGTTTCATATAATATAAAAAAAAACATAAACTAGATCATGGATTTTTAATCTAATATGCCCCTCCCATTAAATCATGCAATACTGTAATCCCTAAACAGAATACACATATTTAATAATAAAATTAAATACTAATAGTGAAAGGTGGACCCCGTGAATATATTTCAGCTCACAGCAGAGGCACGGTCTCGCATACGTATATTCATCAGGTAGACAACTCATTTGTCAATCACTCAATAGTGACTCCTAAATATTCGGTCCTGGTCGTTTCTCGTTGTCGCTGCGAAGGCAGGCCCACAAGGAGACGTACCAAGGTTAAACTCGTCAATGATAAATTCAAGTTACTTACGTAATCCTGACAGCTAGGGCACGTTCAGAATTCCGCTTTTACTTGAATTTACCTAGTATCTGATATACATCCGGTATAAATAAATCTTTATCGGCTACACCCTCACAGCAGAGGCACGGTCTCGGATGTAGTCACAAAGAAGTATTCATAAACCGTATTGACAAGACGGACCATATAACATGCATCAAATACATAATTACATTAAAACCTTATTATTAGGGATTTTCCGCTAAGTGTCATACACCCTAAATCTAACCAGTTTAGATCCTAATAAGCATGCATAAATCAAGAAAACATGATTAAACATTGATTCAATGTAGGCTAAGCATTTTAAGTGGCCTAGAATCAGACTCGCTCTGATACCATTTTGAAGGGGTTTTTAGGGGTAAATCCGGTAACGCAGCGGAAACGGTGAAAATCATATTTTCAAATTTCAAAACTTTTTCTCGGATTAATTAAATAAACATATTTATTTAATTTTCCAATAATTAAATTATGAAATAAAATTCAAATAAATCATATTTAAGTGAATTTACCAAATTACCCTTCTTAAGGAATTTTGTCCATTTTAGTCCGAAATTGATCTAATCAATTTTGAATGATTCTAAATCATTTCTAAGATGAACTTAGCATGTTCAAAACAGCAAAATACCATAAGCAACATAAATCCCCAATTTGAGTCCAATGGCCGAATGCCTCCATTTGATGGCCATTTGTGTACTTTGTCATTTCATGCTTCAAAACACATCAAGATGTAATCCAATCAACATGAAACTTTATATGCATCATATACACATCCAAATACAGAACATATCCGAAAATCCCCAAATTTGGAATTGGTCATGAACCCTAATTTTTCAATTTCATCAAATTGGACAAATTAGACCATATCGGTTAAATCAATTGTTTCAATCATCATTCTTCCATCCAATACAAGTCTCAACACAATGAAACAACTCAAGATCAGATCTAGGTCATTTAAGAGTGGTTCAACAACTCTAGATTAGCAACATGGTTTCCAAAAACCTTAAAAGAAAGCTTATAACTACAATAGCCACAACCTTCCTTCATTGCACATGCTTCACACTTTACCAAAACTTCCATCAACAAAAACCACAAGAAATAAAGAAAGAAATAACCTGAGAACATCATATGATAAAGCCTAGATCCTAAGGAACAATTTCCTTTCTAATAGCAAGTTGGAAAAACTTACTAAAAATCAAGCTTTCTTTGATTTTTCTTTCTTTCTCAAGCTTTCCTTCAATTTCTTCAATGGAGTTTTCTTTGCAAAATGACTTAGGTTATGAAATTTGTGAAATGAAAATCAATTTATACTTCAAACAATTTGCCTTGGCCGAAATTGGCTTAAAGAAAAGTAAGAAAATTAATTTCATTTCAATTTCAAGTTAATTTGTAAAATAAATATCTAAAACTAGTTTATAAATATTTATTAAAGTCAACAATTGCAACTAAGATTAAAAATAATATATCTAAATCATAAAATATTTATATTTCAATTATTTAATCATTTAACAATTAAATAATTAATTAATTAATTAAATACAAATATATTAAATATATGTATTATATTTACATTAAATATTAAATACATATATACATTTAGTATATTAGTCAAATAACTCATTTTGACTATTAATTAATGTGTATTTAAATTAATCAAGTATTAAATATAAATACACAATAATTAAGGAAATGACTATTAGGTCCTTAAGCATGTATTTTGCGTTTAAGCTTTAAACGACTTTTATAAATAATCAATATTATTTATTATTGTTGCTCTAGTGCTCTACGAGTTTGTTTCATTATTGAGACTCTCTAGATTCAGGTATATCCGTCACAAAATCCAATTTCGTGTCCATAATCTATCCACCCGTAGATTATGACGATCACGGATAATCTCGCTGAATCATACAGGTCGAGGTCAATGCAAATGTATAATTCCTCCGTCACAGGTATCCGGATATATATCCCAGAGATATAGATGTAAACGTCAAATCTCTATGGGGATTATCCAGTCGACTATTCTATTAGCAATCTCTAAAAGAATGTTTAGAACTAGCTTCTAAACTTTACCACGGGCCCATGGTTTTTATCTGATTGCTAATCATATGGACTACCTATGCTCTGGTACACAGAACTGACGGATCCTATCTTGATACACATAGGACACCCTGAGGATCTATCTACACCCAACGAACAGGCGGAGGTCTGATCTAAATAGATCGGTGACGTGACTGTCATCTAAGTGTAGAAGATGTCTCATGTGCCCACAATGGCATCTCAAGTCTAAGAATCACAAGTGCTACTCAACCCAAGAAGATTCTTATTGACGCTGGTGTACCATCCATTAAGAATCTTCGGTGAGTCGTTCAGTGTTTATCCGCTATAAACACCTACACGTCTATACTAGTCTCCAAGACTTATGGTTCATTGAGAAACCATTGGAATCATATATTCCAGTATACGACATGTACCGGTCTCAACGGGTTTACTTTACTGACCAAGTAGTGTAAACCTTGACCAGGAACATTCTGAGAATGACAACGTCATGATACAACTCAATGTCAGTTGCGACGCTTTTGCAACTGTACCATGACTAATCATTCTAAGGTCAATACGTCTTTACCATATAGAAAGATAGATTATATTATAGAAACTGCATATATTATTCATAATAATAATGTTTTACAGAAGTATTCTCATAGAAATACAACCGAGAATTGGCGCTCTGAGCACCAACCCCTACAATATCAACCGGCGCGGCAAAACATCGTGGTAAAGGGCTTTAGCCCCTCCCCATAGGGGATCTCACATCACACTTACTAAGCCCATGCGCTCGACTGAATCATGCATACAAAGAATTAAAAGCAATGATATTAAACATAGTGTGCCCGATTGAACGTATCTTGTATCCAACCGAACACACATCAACCGGCGCGGCAAAGCATCGTGGTAAAGGGCTTTAGCCCCTCCCCATAGGGGATCTCACATCACACTTACTAAGCCCATGCGCTCGATTGAATTATGCATACGAAAATAAAGACAATCATATCAAACTAAGTATGCTCGATTGAACGTATCTTGCATTCAACCGAACACACATCAATCGGTGCGGCAAAGCATCGTGGTGAAGGATTTTAACCCCTCCAATTAGGGGACCTTTCATCGCACTTACTAAGCCCATGCACTCGATCGTATCATACGGGGATAAGCAACATACAGAATTTAAATAACGAAAAATAAATAAACCAAAACAACACAAAACAAGAGAAGATGCCGTTTACTCAAGTGGTACGTGAAGTTGTGTCCCAAGTACAGACCGCACTACCGTCCATTCGGATTCGGCTACGGAATTTACGTCTGGGTTTCCATCATATATACCACAAGAGACGACACTCTTCCATTCATCCAATGCCCACAACACACATCATACACACAACAAATGCCACAAATACAGAAAATATAATCAAAATAAATGACCAGAAATTAAATAAGAATAAGTGTGAAAGATACCCTCAGGTCTAACCTTTTAAGCTGTCTCTCGGACTCGCGTTTCACGAAGATCGGAAGGGGGTAAAGCTCCGCAACTTTTCTGATTCACTGGTTTGCCTCTTCCTTCGCTGTTCGGCCGCTCAAGCTACTGTTCCGCCTCCGTTTTGCTGCTGTTTCCTTGTGGTTTTGCTGCCGTTTCCTCTGTGTCCTCTGCTTGCTGTTTGTGGACTGTTTTGATGTTCTTGATGGACTGTTCTGTGTGTTCTTTTTGGTGTGGTTTTATGTGGTTATTTCAAGGATTGTAAGTGTCTTTTATGTTACTGTTTTAAGGGATTTTAGGGACTGTTTCGGGAGTGATTTAGGCTGATGTGTTTTTGTGTGATTTTCGGTGATTTGTGGAGGTTTAAGGGGGTTGATTTTCGGTGGTGGTTAGGGGTTGTTTTGGTGCTTGTAGTTTCGGTGATGTGAGGGTAAGGATGAATGGAGTGATTTTTGTGATGTCTAATATTTCTTGTGTGAATTGTATGTCTGAGCTAGAGAGATTCGAGAGGAGGGATGGCTAGGTTAGGGGTTGTTTATATAGAGAAGGGCTAGGGCTTCACATTGTCTCACAATGAAGGGATTTTTGGCATTAAAGAGGGGATATGATTTGGTGTTGAGCAATGAAAGTCAAAGATTGAGGGGGGACAAATCTTGGCTAGATTAGGAAGTCAACTAATCTAAATTGGTGGATATCTTATTGAATTAGGAAGTCAAATATTTGATTAGCTTTGATTGGTTTAAGATTGATTTTAATTAGACATATCTTATTTTAATTTAGTATGTGATTTGCTTAGTTAGGAAGTTAATATATTTTATTTATCTTTTATTAGGTATGATTATATTTTATGTTTTATTTAATTGGTAAATGATTTAAATATTTTACTTAATATTTAATTTAATTTAATTAAATTGGGATGTGTTTTATGGGCTTTGGGGGGCTAAATGGGCTGGGGTGCGAGGCTAGCAGCAAAACCAGAAACACCGACTCCGTTCGAACGCCAATTAGAACGTGGCACGAACGTCCGCAATCTGCCTGAGGTTCGAACGAAGTAACGAACGCAGCACCAACGAAGACAGTGAACTTGTGGAATGAACTTGATGACATACTTATTCCGAATTTCCCCTTCCGACCTCCGTTTCCCGCAATATCCTTAGCTAAAAAGGTAGTGCCTCCAATTGAGACTCATCATCGGGTTTCACATGCGAAAATGTAATGCCTACACATCTATTAGGAAATCTTCGGTGAGTCGTTCATTATTTATCAAATAAAATACCTACACGTCTATACGAGTCTCCCAAGACTCATGGTTCATTGGGATAAACCATCAAACCAAGTCACGTTATACGACATGTACTGGTCTCAGCAGATTTTACTAACTGACCCGTGTTAGTAAATCTTGACCAGGAACTTCATTTGATAATATACTTCTAGTAGTGTTCTCAATGTCAATTACAAACTACTTTGTAACTGCACACAACAAAATATATTATCGGGTCTTTGTCTATTATATACATATCACTAAACCATATTTAGTTTCAATCTAATCGTAATTAGATCGAATATGTATGTAAAAGCAAGAAATACTACCATAAATAAGTAATATTATGGAAAAAAGAATTGTTCGTATTCATGAATCGGACATAAATACGATCTGGATTGACACTCTGAGCCCCAACCCTAACATCAAGAACGACTGGAGATGCATAATTAATAGATGATGAAGCAGAAACAAGAGCACAATTGAGAAATGGCGATCTTGCGGGCGCTTGTGGAGAGATCGCTTGCTCAGAGCAATGTTGCAGGATCGGCCTCCACAATTCCTCCAGGCCCGCCAGATGTAGTACCTACCTCAACCAATCGTGATACATGATTTTTTAATGTAATAAAACTTTTATTTTATACATATTATATATATATATTTTAATTTCATTTTTTAAAATTTAAAACAATAAAATATTACTTAAATAAATGAGTAATTATTGATTAATTACATATATTTTAATAATATTGTATTTTTAAAAAAAATTAAAAATTTGGTGACGCTAAATGTCTTACTCTGGCGTCCACAAGATAAAATTCGACGTTAAATATATTAGACATTTAGTGACGCCACATAAGTTTGTCGCTAAAAAATAATGAGCCTTATCGTCGTCTATTTTTATCGACGCTGAATTGTATAATTTCTGCGTCGTCTATTATGGGTTTTGGCGACGCAAAAATTTTTAGCGGCGCCGATTAATTTTCAATACTAAAATCTTTCCTTAACCAGCCTTTAGTATCCATTTTCCGCGTTGCTTTATTTTGAGGCTAAAAAATTTAGCGTCGACATTCCGAATTCTTGTAGTAAACAGCCAAAAGACCGTATCAGAAACTTGTCAATCACGGTCATCTTCCCTATAGTTGCAGAGGTCTAATATCTATTTTAAAACATAAAAGCAAGAAAATTAGTAATCATCCATTATCTATTCAAGTGTTCATTTCAAAATAGGCAGTCCTCTCATGAAAATTTTTTATATATATTTTTTAAATTGTGATGACGGATTTGGAAGGATCTGATTCTAGCTTAGCTTTGGCCTGTTGAAGATGGCTACCCCAGTCTTTCCTTGGCCTCTCTGTAGGGAAAGTCAAGTGAAGGGGTTTGTGGGGTTTGTTGCCCTAAATTAGTAGAGGCTCTTGCCTCTTTCTCAGTTTGAAGTTTTGAAAGATATCACAGAGAGTTATCTGAGACTTCACGTTAAGATTGGCATCAGTGGGATAGTGGAAAAGGTGGAGTTTCATGTCTAGTACCTAATGGACACAGAGGAGCTTATTAGGCGTTGTCAAGCTATCTCAATAAGGGAAGATGAAGGTGTCAAAGTTTCTTTTAATAAGGTAATGAAAGAAAAGGGGAGAGAGTGGCGGCTTGCTGCTTGGTGGGAAAAATTCTTCAGCCCAAGGTTGTCAATGGGGAGGGTTTGAGAATGGCAATGCAACAACTGTGGAAAACTTTGAAAGAAGTTAAAATCGAAAGCTTGGGTGAAAATATTTTTATGCTGAGGTTTGGGTCTGAGGTCGACAAACGACGAATCAAAGCTGGGGGTCCATGGCACTACGATGGGGCGTTGATGGTGTTAAACGAACCGACAGGAATAGGAGAAGTAATGAAACAGGAATTTAAATTTGTATCTTTCTGGGTTCAGATTCATAATGTTCCGATAATGTGTATGGATCAGGATATTATTGCAGAACTCATGAGCCAGATCGGGAGGGTGGAAAATGTTTGGGTAAATGATGCAGGGGAATGTTTTGGGAGATATATTCGAGTAAGAGTTTCTATAGATGTCACCAAACCTCTAAAGAAGTTTGTACAATTAGCACAAGAGGATGGAGAGGATGTCATTATGCCATTGCTGTATGAAAGGCTGCCAGTGTTCTGCTATTCATGTGGATGTTTGGGGCACCGGTTTAGGGAATGTAGCAAGTACTCAGGACAATCTCAGAACGAGTTACCGTATGGATTATGGTTAAAAGCTGCTCAAGGGGGAAAATTTCAGAATGGGAAAGGAATGAGGAAGAGTAAGAAAGAGGAGGAGGAAAATAACGAGAATAGTAGGCACAAAAGCATGACAGAATCAGAGGGAGAAGGAGGTAAGGGTGAAGGAAGTAAGGGTGTTGATAGATCCCCCGTACAGATCTTGAACAACCCGACCCACATTCCAGTGCAGACCCGAGAGGAGGTAAGGGAAGAGGCTGACGTGGAGGAGGTAGGTGAGAATCTTTTAGTGTATGGCCAGGGAAAGGATGGGCATGAACTGACACATGATGAAATGGGTAATAGCGCCGGAAAAGGGGAGCAGGTAGGAAAAAAAAGAATGATAAGATTAAGGAAAAGGAGGGAATTCAGAGAGAGGAAGAAATAGACCAAAATTCAAATTTATCAAACATCAAGGGAGCCCAATGCATTAAAGCCCAACTAAGGGAGGATAAGAGGCCCATGGAGAAAAGAAAATGGAAAATGAAGGCAAGAAGCAGCTTTGGCTTTATGGAGCTGGAAAATAAAAGCGAACTGGGAAAAAGAATTCGAGAGGAAGACATAAGCACAAGTCCTGAATCAAAGAAGATAAAAGGCGGTAGCAATGATGAGGAAAGTGAACAACAGCTCAAGTGTATTTTATCGGTGGTGGCTGAAGCCCAGCCCCGCCGAATCCAATGAATGTTTTAAGCTGGAATGTTCGGGGACTGGGGAGCTCCCGAACGTTCAGGGCACTACAAAAGCTTCTCCAATTGTACAGGCCCAAGATCCTGTTCTTGTGTGAAACAAGGTTGACGGCGGTACAAATGAAATCGGTAAGTTTGAAACTCAATTTTGATAGTTGTTTTAGTGTAGATAGAAGTGGTATGGGTGGAGGTTTGGCGCTACTGTGGGACTCAACAATCAATGTTCACATTAAGTCGTATAGTTATCACCATATTGATGCATTAGTGCTAG
This sequence comes from Zanthoxylum bungeanum, assembly GCA_019454045.1. Classification (NCBI taxonomy): domain Eukaryota; kingdom Viridiplantae; phylum Streptophyta; class Magnoliopsida; order Sapindales; family Rutaceae; genus Zanthoxylum; species Zanthoxylum bungeanum. Next base: position 38,672 of record SKCR01035119.1, read on the forward strand.
AGGAAAATGGTTTGATTTGGAGGTGTACTGGAGTTTATGGGCATCCGGAGAAGTATCAAAAAAAAAAAAAAAAGAAGATGGCTACCCAGCTTAAGAAGACAAAAGTGTCTTTACGCACGTGGAATCGAAGTGTGTTTGGTCACGTGAACCTGAACATTAAAAACTCCTGGAAAACCAAATCTATTTAAATAATTTATGTGTCTACATAAATAATATGAAGGGCTGATGCAAAATGCGTCAAATGTTAATAATTTTATGTGTTATTAATAATATAGTTGTTATACAACTTTATTTCATGTTATTTCAACTCATAGATAATGTTTTGGAGTACAAAAACAAACTCCTCTTGGACATGCTTGTCTATTTTCGTCTTGACAACAAAATCCATTTCCAGATGGACAATCTCTCACACAATCAGAATTCTTAGTACAACGGATTGGTAATCCTCAGGTGTAAGCTTCAGCTTTTGGTAACTAAAAAACTATTGTGCCTGCAAATTAAGTTTTATTTTTTATGATCATGGTCACGAAGAAATGAAACGAAACTCGAATATTACTTGTAACATTAAAAAAAAAAATAGAGATCGAGACTAACCGGATATAGCAATCAAGAGGATGATTAAAACAGTTAACTTGAATGAGGCCTTCTCCATTTTTTGCAAGTAAAATGTGAATTATTTGAGATCCTTGAGGGAAAAACTGCTTGGATTATAACTTGCAAGAAGTTCAATTTTATACCTAATATTTATATTAATGGATTACTAATTTTAAATTATTACTAATAAACTATTAAGTTATTTAATTTCTTATATTCACCATGACTTCATAACAAATTCTTGTTCACCTTCTGGGAAAATCTCAACATGGCAAACAATGTTATAACAAAAAAGTAATAAATTAAGTGAAATTAGACCCAACAAGAAAAACAAAAAGGAAAAGAGAGAGAGAGAGAGAATTCATTCTACACACAATGACTGACATTTTAGAAAAATTATAACTTACAATCATTGTTAAATACAGCGGCAATACTTTTGGCAACAATTAGTAAAAGGCTAAGAAAATATAAATCACATTATTGTGTCCTATACTATAATTTATAATTTGAATTTAAATTTCTTTCATTTCTTTTTCACATCATTAGATAAGAAAATTTGGTAACAAAATGTTGTCTTTGGTGCATGTGTCTCGTGAAACTAAGTCTCCAAGGGACGTGACTTGGTGGTGTAGGGCTCGGGATCTCACCTTTAAGTCTTGGGTGTAAAAATATTGTATTGTGATTTTGTGAAATCAAGCTAATAAACAATGCAATCCTTTTAATTAAGTTTATTCAAATAGGTTCTCAACGAGCAACGAGGAAAAAGAGAGGCCCTTTACTTTCGACCCATAAAAAGATTTTGGTTATGTTTTGTATGTTGATACGAAGGTGTGATGCGAAATGTGTCTAAAACCATTCCTATAGTATTCAAAGGTATCAAATACTCATGGGTATAAGTATGTTCTTTTAACTATTGAATACGCAACTTAAATCATTAAATATGCAAACTCTACTAATAAATATAAAACTAGTTTCATGTTTTCAAAAGTTTCATGTTTATTTGTAGTATTTGCAGGTTTAATGATTTAAGTTACACGTTCAAGATTTCCACTTTCACTTGAATTTGTCTCTTATCATATAAGTTCTACCGGCGCAAATGAACTACTATCAGCCATAACTGCATAGCTTTGGCACGATACAGCTACAATATCAGGAAATCATTTGCAACCGTACTGACAAGGCGGACCAAGAAACAAGTATTCATAATACTAGTGTAGACGCCGGTTTTCGCCCGAGGTCCACAATCGAGATTTTGTATTGGGGCACTGGCGATCCTGCAAAACAAAGATGTGGAATGAGCGGGAGCACTGCCCACCGGTGTGGTGGGTGCCGGGGGCACTCCGACGCTCAAGTCAGTGAAGGTACCAAGGAGTTAGAATGTGGGAAGTCAAAGGTTGGATAATACCTTGAGCTTCATAGGGTGCCGTGAGGGCGGTTAGTCGGAGGTGTGATGAGCTTGAGGAGAGAGTAGTATTAAGCTGTGAGTATGAGAGATCGAAGTTGCATCCCTTTGCCCTTGGAGTCGTGTTCCTTATATCTCCATGATATAGTAATGTGTGCCTTTATTGATTGTCTTTTGATTATTTGCCCGTTAGAACATTGTAACAGTCAACTTAATGAAGTGCCATTACTGCTTGCAGGTTGGAACAGATGGATTGTGGGTGGCATTATTGAGCCTGGGCGTTACGTGGCTCATCCTTGGGCTTGGGCTTATGAATCTCTAGGCCACTATTCACTTTAATCATTGGGCTTCCTTCTGAGGTAGAAACTTGGGCCCGGAGTAAAAGGACAAAATTGCCCTTGGCCCAAATTTGGCCCGTACAGTTTGTCCCCTACTCTCTAAGTCAAGGAGTCCTTGGCTTGGAGAGTACTTGACGCATGTGTAGCCTGGGACGAGGCCATAGTTTGTAGGCATACTCGAGTGTTGATGCTGCCTATTGGTTGAACCGAACGAATGTCAAGTTATGAACTTGAATCTACATGATCCATCATGGATGTGTCCAGTCAAATGAGCTAGATGAAGGTCAAGATCATGAACTTGACTCTATAAGTCATTAGGGAAGTACCCAGTTAGCTGAACCAGATGAAGGTCAAGATATATGTCATACGATATGGGTAATATACGTCTTCAACTTGACTCGACATGAGTCCATGGGGGATGTCCCCGGTCGATTGATCTAGATGAAGATTCAGGATATAATTCACTTGAGATGTGTAATCCATGTCTACAATATGACTCGACATGAGTCCATAGGGGATGTCCCCGGTCGACTGGACTTGATGAGTCTAGGAAGATATAAGTCATACGACATGTGTAATCCATGTCTACAACTTGACTCGACATGAGTCTATGGGGAATGTCCCCGGTCGACTGGACTTGATGAGTCCAGGTAGATATAAGTCATACGACATGTATAATCCATGTCTACAACTTGACTCGACATGAGTCTATGGGGGATGTCCCCAGTCGACTGAACCAGATGAAGGTCAAGATATAATTCATACGACATGTGTAGTCCATATCTACAACTTGACTCGACATGAGTCCATGGGGGATGTCCCCGGTCGACTGGACTTGATGAGTCCAGGAAGATATAAGTCATACGACATGTATAATCCATGTCTACAACTTGACTCGACATGAGTCTATGTGGGATGTCCCCAGTCGACTGAACCAGATGAAGGTCCAGGATAAAATTCATACGACATGTGTAGTCCATATCTACAACTTGACTCGACATGAGTCCATGGGGGATGTCCCCGGTCGACTGGACTTGATGAGTCCAGGAAGATACAAGTCATACGACATGTATAATCCATGTCTACAACTTGACTCGACATGAGTCTATGGGGGATGTCCCCAGTCGACTGAACCAGATGAAGGTCCAGGATAAAATTCATACGACATGTGTAGTCCATATCTACAACTTGACTCGACTTGAGTCCATGGGGGATGTCCCCGGTCGACTGGACTTGATGAGTCCAGGAAGATATAAGTCATACGACATGTATAATCCATGTCTACAACTTGACTCGACATGAGTCTATATGGGATGTCCCCAATCGACTGAACCAGATGAAGGTCCAGGATAAAATTCATACGACATGTGTAGTCCATATCTACAACTTGACTCGACAT
>SKCR01035120.1:0-43423 GCA_019454045.1 Zanthoxylum bungeanum
TTTTTGGGGCATGAGGTAAAAACTCACCCTAGTATGTAACTGTTACAGAGATGGAATTGACGGATTGGGTCCGTGTGCACACGTTGAGCAGGACTAGGGTTGACAGATCCCCGAAATCCTGGTTTCAGAGCTTGGGTGGTAGCATCGATCCGCACCCTCAGTTCTAGTTTGTGGTGTGACACGTCCAGTTGAGTTATGGTCCTGGGCGTAGAGCACCACCAGTTTCAGAGATGCCCAGTTGAGTTATGGTCCTGGGCATAAAGCACACCCAGTTGAGTTATGGTCCTGGGTGTAGAGAGATGTCCAGTTGAGTTATGGTCCTGGACATAGAGATACCATTAGTTTCAGAGACCCGGTTGAGTATTCCCGGACACGTCCAGTTGAGTCATGGTCCTGGACGTAGAGCAGTTTTCAGTTTTCAGATTTTTCAATACACAGTTTTCAAATCTTTAGTATGTAGTTTTCAAAAGTCTGATTTTAGAAACAGTTTCCAGAAACCAGAGATTTAAAGCCTGTTTTCAGAAAGACAAGTTTTATAAAGAGATTTTCAAACAGAATTCCGGAAAAAAGGGTTTCCAGAAAACAATTTTTCAGAAAAGGTTTTCAAAAAATATTTTATAAGAAGCATGACATGTTAAAGTAGAGTATAATTCATTAGTTATGCATATAGGTCATATATTGTAGAAAATCATTTGTGATGCATATAGTTGACGTTAATACATGATAGCATGATTATATCTATGTGTTTATGATTGATGTATGTGTGTATTGTATGTTTACATAGAAAGAACTCTTTGAGAATACTAGTGTAAGATAATATGATTACATTTATACATGTATTCATGCTTAAAGATAGTGTGATAAATGTTTGATAGAAAGAATGCTTTATAATTCCGATTTGATGATATTTCAAGAAAATAAAAGAAAGAAAGTTATAATAGATGCCTGAACAAGGATATAATGAGTTATCAGAGTAGCGCAGCAGAAGCTTAATGGAATTGAATTTAAAGATTAGGGATATAGAAACTTGATGTGTATATTATGGATGTATGAAAACATAAACAGTAACAAGATTTAAACAATGTATAACCAGACTAAAAAGGAATCTTTAGTAATGTTACATGTTTGCTGAAATGGTTAGGGAGCAGGCAATTAGCTCAAGTTAATATAGAAACAGGATTTCAATAAAAGCATGAATAAATAGAAAGACTAGTAGCAAGTAATAAATACGTAAAATGGATAAAAATTATATAACTAATTCAGACTTTGTAAATATTAGAATGGCTTTATGAACAACCAAGGTTAATACAGAAATAGAATGTAAGCCTTCTGTGTTTATCGCTCAAGGAATGAGCATAGTTACTTACTGAGTCTTATGACTTACTGTTCTACAGTATTTGAGTTTTGCAGGTTGGTGACCTGATCGGTCGACCACAGACACCAGAGATTGAGGAGCCGGATAGCAGCGTTGCAGTCAGCCAGTCACCAGGTCTTGGGGGAATTTAAGTATAGTTGTAAAAAGTTCAAGTTGTATAAGGTAGTTGTACAAGTTTTTGTTTATACGTATTTTCGGGCATGGAGCCCAATCGTGTTATGCCTTGAGTTTATTGTTTAATGCATATTATGTGTTTGGGCCCTATAGGTTGTTGGAGGTGCTGGACTTTGATCCAGGTTGCATGACTTTTAGTAGAGGTCGTGCCGAAATTTCGTCAGAGTCATAGGCTTATGGAGGCAGGATTAGCCTGTCTCCTGCCGGTAACGTCTCCTGTAGCGCGATGTTACAAACCAAAAAGAAAAACGTTTTTCTAACACAAGGATATTAATAAATTCACGTATTACAGGATCACAATGGTTACCTCAATGGTAAAATTCTTGGACTTGAATGATTTATTCCCTCTCAAATTTAATGGATACCAAGGATGAATTGAAATGCGTGTAAATTGACACAGACGTCCTGATTATCAAAAAAGAGGGGCACTACTCCCCCCCAAAATTGTCAACCCCCTTTTTCCTACTTTAAATGTCCAAACTGCCCCTCTTTTAATAATCAGGACGTCTGTGTCAATTTACACGCATTTCAATTCATCCTTAGTATCCATTAAATTTGAGAGGGAATAAATTATTCAAGTCAAAGAATTTTACCAATGAGATAACCATTGTGAGCGTGTAATACATGGTTGTATTTACTAATTTATCGGTAAATATTCCTACTGACGTCATTAAGATAACGGTTTAAGTTTACGTAACTTGTATAAAAATTTCTTACTATTATAATTAGTTTATTTATTTAAAAGTGGATAGTAATTTTTCGGGAAAATAAAAACTGATGCGCCACAGACCCACCCCGTTGCCTTCCCTCCGTCTCTGCTATTATCCCATTTCCCTCATTTGCTTAGTGATGAAGCTAAATCAAATCACTCCTCTCAATCAGCAATCATGCAAGAAACAGACCTACACGATCTATCCGACGATCCCTATTACGCCGCGGCTATGCAACAAGTAAGCAATTTTTTTAATTATTACATTTACACGCGCATTCGACGATCACTTTCTTGTTTCCTGTTAGTTTCGATCCAATCGCATATTATACTCAAAAATAAGAAACGATGATGATCGATTTGTAATCAGAAGGAAGAATATTGTTAGCTGATTTAGGATTTTTTTTTTGGTAAATACTAAATAGGGATCATCAAGCATGATGAGGAGCGATAGCAGCAAGAGAAGCTCGTCGAGTGAACCGGAAGGTGCCGAACTGGTTTATTTCAAAGATAACGTCACAATTCATCCTACTCAGTTTGCATCTGAACGAATTAGCGGAAGATTAAAGCTAATTAAACAAGGATCCTCTCTCTTTATGGTAACGATTTCGCAATTACTTAAATAACCATTCTATCAATTCTTGTGTATCTATGATATATTTTTCTGATCTGTTATCCTTGTACTGTTTGTTTTTCTTTCTGTTTCTGATTATAGACTTGGATTCCGTACAAAGGGCAAAACTCGACCGCCAGGCTATCTGAGAGAGGTTGCTAGTTTTGGACTTTTATACAATTAGATTAACTAATTATTTGTTATGTGGTTCAGGTGTAATTGTGTATTAATGTTGAATGTTATTACGTTTATTGTTTTGCTTGTGTAGATAGGAATTTATATACTATAAGAGCGGTGCCGTTCACAGAAGTGCGGTCAATTCGCCGACATATGCCGGCTTTTGGGTGGCAGTACATAATTATTGTTTTATCGTCAGGTTGTCATCTTGTTTTTAACTTTAATAATTTGTTTGTCTTGCTTTACGTGCTTATATTTGGAGTTTTTATTATTTTGTTATGTTATTCATTATATGGACACAGTGTAAATGGGAGTGTTTTTTATTGCAGGACTTGCGTTTCCTCCTCTTTACTTCTACACTGGAGGAGTTAGGGAGTTTCTTGCTACTGTAAAGCAACACGTGTTACTTGTGAGGTTGGTAATTATTATTGTTCATACTTCCATTTTATTTTAATTTCTCTATGTTTTTTTATTGTGTATAATTATCTGTATGATCTTGGGATAGGACCTAGATTCTAAATGAATCCTTCTTTTTAAGTATGTTCAGAGATGCATGCATGTTATTTTGCATGTGTGTGTGTGTCACTTTTCATGTGAATGAGAGATATTACACACGAGTTTATGTTGGTTTTGGTTCAGTCTATACTCCATATGGTGTGACCTAAGTGTGGCATCACATTAGTGTTTGTGTCATATGAATAGCTTATATTGTAACTTTTCTTTTCTTGGCTACTGTGTTCATCTTAAGCATATGATGCTGTTCCTCACGAGTTTCTTACTCGGACATTATGTTTCAGGTCAGCAGAAGATGCAAATGTCTTTCTTGTTAATGATTTTGATAACCCTCTGCAGGTATGTATCAAACCAATTTACTTTTTTGGTTGGCAGATAAATAGACATCCATCAACTGTTACAATTCATTTCTCTTTTGCCATTTTTCTACATATGGGGTTGAACATTTGTGATATTGGGAATATGGCTTTAACAGTGAAAATCTTGTTATTATTGAATTTATTTTTCTCCCAACAAAGGTATGTACTATGTAGCATATATCCTTTGTCTATGTTGTTTTTTCTTTGAAAACAAAAGGTTATTTCCTTTTTCTGGATTTTCAAAAGTGACATGATTCATTTAGTCATGTTGATCTGGACATTCAAAAACTACACTTTGTCTGATCAATGTTGTTTCTTGTTTTGTTTATATGATTAACTCTTGATGTTCTCATTGCTTGCCACAGAGAACTTTATCTTCTTTGGAGCTGCCTAGGGTGGTCTCTATTGCAAGCGGCTCATCAACTCCGGTTTCAGTTGGCGACTCTCCTACAAATGTCAACCAAGAGATGACCAATGGGGGCCTCGGCGATGAGAGTCATGATATTTCTCAATTCAATGGAAGGCATAGGCAAAAGGCTCACGATCCTACTCGGGATATCTCAATTCAAGTATTGGAAAAATTCTCGCTTGTAACAAAATTTGCGAGGGAAACAACTTCTCAACTGTTTCGTGAAAATCATATCAATGGATTTGGTGCTTTTGAGAAGAAATTTGATAGCCAATCTGCCCAAGATTTCGATCACAACACATCCAATGACATGGAGAAAATTGTTGATGAAATCACAGTAGCCCCAGATCCTGTGGAGGTAATATTGATTTTGGTGCTAATTGGTTTTGGTTTGTTGGATGATTGTAATTCGTTTTTGCTATTGTGCCCCAATATCCTAACATGGCCATTTAGCTTGTGCTTTGTCATATTAGAAGACCTTGGAAGCTATCAATTCAATTTATTTGACATCTGTGCTTTTATTTATGTTTCTCAATGATTAAAATCAAATTAATACATATATATGTCGTTTTCTTTTTTGCAGTTCGATAAACTAACATTAGTGTGGGGAAAACCACGACAGCCTCCCTTGGGGTCTGAAGAGGTAGGGATTGCCTTTCCAGAAGATAAGTTCTCTGCCTAACTTTTAATTCTTGATGATAGACCATTTAAATAAGAACTTTCGGTCAGTCATACACTTTAAAATCTTAAGAGGTTTCATATGTTCCTGAAGCAGATTCAACATATATTTTTCTTTTGGTTGTTTTGTTCAGATGCAAGATTTAATAAATTGGATTGAGGTGGTGCCTCGAGGCGCGCCTCCGCCGCTTCTGCGTCGCTGCCACCTCAAGCCGATAATGAGAAAAAAACCGCCTCCTCACGCAGCTCCGAGTCGGGGCGTCATGAGGCAGGCCGACTCAGACGCCCCGACTCAACCCAATAAAAGAAAACTAACGTGTTTTTTAAAAAATGTGAAAGAATACTTTGCCGATTTTGTGCAACTTCTCTGTGACTCCGTGAGTGAAAGTGAGAAACCCTATGCATCTACAAAATTTTCTTCACCACTGAGTTTTTGTGATTATTATTTAATATTTTTATTTTATTAGATAGCACAACTTTCGTTGATGGTTTATCATGAATTGTGATTCAATTTTAATACTTTTCTACTTAAAAGTAAAAAGATTCAGTATATTTTTGTAATCGATAAAGCTAAAGTAATTTTTAATAATAAAATTGATTCATCCACACTGAAAGGTGTACCACTATCCTGTAATTCACGCACGTGTCAATGCATGCACCACTACCACCAAAATTTTATTTCTTTAAAATAATTAGGATCACAATTATTTTAAACAATATGATGTATCATATTTATGAACAAAAAATCTCAAAAAAGGGCAGCATCTTTATAGATGTTTTGATTTTGATGATTTCATGAAGTTATGCTTTTAGTTTATAATTTTAATTTTTTTTTCCATATTAAAATTGAGGCTACAGCTCGACCGCCTCAAGGCTGTCTGCCTCGCCTCAATCGGGGGATCGTCTCGCACTGCATACCGAGTTTTTAAACCTTGTGCGGATGTGAATGATATGGTCGTGAAATTCCCATTCACCTCCTGTTTATAAATAAGACTATCAGATTACATCTGGCATAAAAAGTTTCTTATATATATATATATATATATATATTGAAAAGAAAAAGTTTCTTAATTTAAACAGCTTGATATCTTATGATAGGATTTGTGATTTACAAATCAAAACTTTTGATTCAATACTCTTGGAGAATTGAGTTATTCGATCGAAATTATATCAAAACATGAAAGTTACCATGTATGGAAATGTGAGTTCATGATTCTGATAGTAAAGATACTCACATATTGTGATATGTCACGTACATTGTAGGTATTGGTAATGAATATCTTGTGATATTAGGTTTATTTTATGACCTTTTTTGTGTTGGCTTTGTAATTAGGAAGTGCTCACATTGTTAAATAAGTAGGTTTGTCTTTTCTCTCTCTTTGAACATGGAAACTGTAGCACCTAAATATTTTAAAGAATTCATAGATCTGCCCAACCAAGTTACGATACAAGTCTGCATTCAAATTTTGGAATCCTTGGAATATTTTCCAGATGCTCTTATTTATATCCATGATTGTTGCTGTGCTGAGCTCTTTAACTGTGCAGTGGGCAAATTTCTTGGACAACGAGGGGCGGATCATGGATTCTAATTCTTTAAGAAAAAGAATATTCTATGGGGGAATTGAGCACAACCTACGGAGAGAGGTTTGTATGCTTAGTAGGGGACATTGTTAAGTATTGTCTTTTGTTAAATATGTATCTTTTTTCATGAAGCCCTTGTTTATGTTTGTAGGTTTGGGCATTTTTGTTGGGATACTATGCATATGATTCAACATACGCTGAGAGGGAGTATCTTAGGTCCATCAGGAAGTCGGAATATGAGACCATAAAAAGACAGTGGCAGGTTTGATGTTAATATTGATTTATTCTTTTGTTGTGAATCACTCTATCCTGTTCAATTGTGATAATATTGTATCTCTTGTGTGTGCGCACTCAGGGGCAGACCTATCTTGTGGCCTGGGGGGCCTAGGTAAAAAACTTTCAATGAAGATAAGGGCCCGTTCGGTATTGTTTTTTAATTGGTATTTTTATGAAACAAAAATGAGAATGAACATGTTATTTTTAAATTTATTTTCAAAATTCAAGAATGTGTTTGGTATCATTTTCAAACAATAATTTTGAAAACAGAAAAAGTAAAACTTTTTCGATAGAAATATATTGTTATAATAAATTTATAAACTAAATATCAAGTAATAATTAATAATTCTATATTAAATTAATAATATATTATTAAATTATTATTTTATAATTAATCATTTTATTGTTACTTTTATATTATGATATAATAAGAAAATAGTAATATAATAATAATAATTATTTAATAACATTAATAAAAATAATTATTATTATTTTATTTATTATTAATTACTATTATTATTTTATTTAATAATAGATAAACATTGCTATTATGTTAATTATTATATTAATAATTAATTATAATTTTAGATAATAATAATAATAATAATAAAGTTCAAGGATTTATTATAAGAATAAAATAAATTTTGCATTTTCAAAAATATTTTTCAGGATTCATTACCGAACGAGTATTTTGTGTTTTCTGAATTAAAAAAATAGAAAACGAAATTTAAAAATGATGCCGAACATAGCCTAAGGGTCCTAATTGAATTTTAGCCATTTCCTAAAAAAAAATTATGTTTTGGATTGCTCAAGTTTATAGTTTCTTTATTTTGGCTCACGTTAAACCAAAATCACTGTTCCACCACTGTTTGGGTTGTAATGTATTAGTAGAACTCTCCCTTGCAACATCATCAAACCATAGACGGATTTCTTTTGTTGTCATATATTTTTTTCATCATTATTTCTTTCTTTTAATTTACTCTTGTTTCATGATGTCTGCCACTTTAGTGCCCTTCTTTATAGTTAGCTCTGTTTTTTCCTTTTGTATAGAAAAATGCTTATACACTGTCTTGGTTTGTTTGTTGTTGGTTGGGCATTGTTTTTTATTTGGTTTCACGGAACTATGTTTAGGTAGAATCCTTATTTTTCAGTTCACATGGTCGTGTTGTGTGTTTAAATTCATGATTTCCTGCTGCAAGAGTTTTTCCGAGGCTTAATATATGCAGATATAATTCTTATGCAGAGTATCTCACATGAGCAGGCAAGAAGGTTTACAAAATTCAGGGAGAGGAAAGGACTTATAGATAAAGACGTGGTATGTTTTTAATAGATTGTTTTATGAGGAATTTCAAAATAGCAATTTGGAGATTCTAAGTTGTGTTTTTTCTTCTCTGTTTTCTAGGTAAGGACTGATAGATCGATCACTTTCTTCGATGGGGATGATAATCCAAATGTGAACCTTCTTCGTGATATTCTGTTGACATACTCTTTCTATAACTTTGATCTTGGTTATTGTCAGGTAATTACTTCTAACATGGACTGAACTTTCTTGGCCTTGCTGCTGGGTGCATGCAAAGATATGATTTTACACTTGTTAATAGTCATCAAGCTGTTGTTTTGGATAAGTCAAAGGATGATTCACGAGAATTTTAGGATTGCAGCAGAAATGAGGACTTGACAGAACTCATTCTGTTGGTGGCATATGCACAAAACTATTGAATACACATGAAAAAAAAATCATGGTTGTTATTTGAAACTTAAAATTTTGAAGTAATACAATAAATTAGGTTATGTGATGCAGCCTTATTTTATATTTTGCTTTGAAATCCATGTTAATAGTTGCTTGAAGGAAAGCTGAACTAATGTCTGAAATTCAATACCATTTTCATAGCAGTTCTTCTTTTTCGATTATTATGAATAAAGTGGATGGAAAATATTAGTAATTATAAGTCATTTCTATGGCATTGTGCTATTGCAGTATTTTTGGGTTCGGCCGTGAGAAATTTTTTATTATTCATTGTATTGCTTATTCCTGTACACAGTGCGCACATGATAGTGATGCAGAATAATGTCTTAGAATTTTTAGGGTTTCAAGGGTATTATTTATTTAATGTCAAGTGTTTTAGTAATGCTTAATTTTTCTTTAGGAGTGTTTTTTTGGGGGGTAGGTTTTATATTACATAATGGGAAATAGATTTCATGTGATTTTGTGTTCTTGTTTTATTTAGTGTGACTGCAGTTTTCATTTTTACCCAACTTTGATTTTTATTGAATGGAATATTATGGTTTTCTCCTTTACGTTCTGATTTCTCCCTGGGTTCCTCTATTATAAGTTCCCTTATCATTTTTATTTTGCAGAACAATCCGACCTACGTAAGATAGGCTATGACCAGTTGTGCATGCATTTTGGTGTACTCATGATTTTGCATTTATATCATTGTCATGTCTTACAGGGTATGAGTGATCTGCTGTCCCCGATATTGTTTGTAATGGAGGATGAGTCAGAATCATTTTGGTGTTTTGTGGCACTGATGGAGCGCCTTGGACCTAATTTTAATCGCGACCAAACTGGCATGCATGCTCAACTTTTTGCTTTATCCAAGGTCTCTCTCTTCATCTTTATGTATCATGTCTTCATGTTTCACTTGCTGACGATTAGATTTACATTCTTTAATTTTTTTCTTTGGATTCCCTTTACAAATTAAGACATTTATTCTATTATTTGTTAATGACCTGTTTTATATAAGCTAGTTGAGATTACCTGGACTTCAATTTCTGGATAGGGAAAATAAGTTCCGAGTTTTAATTATCGCTTTTATTGTTGCAGTTGGTGGAGTTGCTAGACAGTCCGTTACATAACTATTTTAAGCAGAATGATTGCTTGAATTATTTCTACTGCTTTCGCTGGGTTCTAATACAATTTAAAAGGTCAGATGCCATAATTAATTGTTTTAGTCTTTTTGAGTATGTATATCTTCTTTGATCATGTGATTCAAGTTGATTATTGAAGTATATCTTCTTTGATCATGCCATTCAAGTAGAATATTGATAGCTTTTTCATTTCAATATTCTAAGGAGGTCATAGATTAATATCCCTTTGGAATTATTGCATCGGAGAAAGGGAGAGATTGGAAATAGGATAACTTGTCTAAGGTTTTGATTGGCTTCTATGTGGATCTATTTATAGGATGGTGTGTATGTGGGTACGTGAGTGTATTTGCATGCATGAGAAAGAGAGAAGAGAGTATGTTACCCTTATGAAGTATCTTAATCGCTTTTATGTGTACATAGATTGCCGAGTAGACACCAGCAGAAAGAGAAGTTAAGAATTAATTCTAGTATAGTTGCTCATTGGGCATTTTTGTCTCTTGGGTAACATGTTGAGTTGTAATTTAATGCCAAAGTTCTGCTACTCTCAGCTTTTCAACTGTTTTAATTGGATATCTGACAAACCTGCCTCTGTTTTAGCTTATCATAATAATCTGAATTCTTAATTTTTCTTCTTATTATTGCGTGGATAGTTGTGTGAGATAAATAAGATGTCTGGAGTTTTCCTGATGCATGATATCGTCACGTTTTTCAGGGAATTTGAATATGAGAAAACAATGCGTTTATGGGAGGTATTATGGACTCATTATCTGTCAGAGCACCTGCACCTGTATGTATGTGTGGCAATCTTGAAGCGGTATCGCAACAAGATAATGGGAGAGCAAATGGACTTTGACACGCTCTTGAAATTTATTAACGAGCTGAGTGGTCGGATTGACCTTGATGCAATCCTTAGAGATGCTGAGGCTCTGTGTATATGTGCTGGTGAGAATGGTGCTGCTAGCATTCCTCCTGGAACTCCGCCGTCATTGCCTATGGACAATGGTTTATTATATTCTCAACAAGAGGATGAAGTATTGTAAGTACGGTTCAGTCCCTCCTTTCCTGGGAAGGATTTGTTTGCTTTGTATTGTTTAACTTTCTTTGTAATTAGCTGATTTTTCTGACATTTTTAGCATAATAAAATACTGTTATCAGATAAAATTACCATAAATTTCCTGAGGCACCAATTAGCTTCAGTTACCATCATGATTAACTGTTTGTTTGTTTGTCTAGATTTTCACCACCAAAAAGTTTATAACATCGTAATTAATTCTTTATATTAAACAGTATTTGTACATATGCATCATATTTTTTCTATAGTGGGGTCAAATTATTCCAGAACTAGATGAGTATTTTATATTTATGCACAAAAAAATCCTTCATAATCGATATTAATTTAGGAATAATCGAGATTAATAAACATCAGAATTATATCAATCAAGTTGACTTAGGTACCTACACGAGAGAATCAAATAAGTTAAATGAAGAGGAAATATATTACATTTAACTCGAATTATTTATTGTATTTGCAAATTTATTCACCTAAATATGACAAATATATTAATTAGATTAATTTCATTCACTTTATTAGATCAAGTTCATTTACCTATTAAATATACCAAATATTTCAAAGTTTTCATTAGTTAAGTTTATTCATCTATTAAATATTTAAAAATTTTAAAGTGGTATGTGGGAACAACAAATATGCATGTTTCAAAATTTTAATGTCACATATTATAATACTAAAAAAGATGGGGATAAAAATATATGTAAGTATGATGATTGTCCAAAGCCCTAAGTATGATGTTCAAGTTTTTTTTTTTTTTTTTTTTTTTTTTTTTTTTAAGGTTGTGTAAAAATAGAATATATTAAAATCAGGAGACGTTTTGTGGACTGAAAATTGAGATCTCAAAATTGGGCTTATTGGGCCTGGAAACTAATTAAATACCCAAAACTGTATAATGTGTGGGCTTTTGAAAGAAGATGGGCTTAGCATCCAAAATCTGACAAGAATCTGATATTTTACTCATGGGAATAGGCCGGGCCGGGCTAGGGCTTTGATAAACCTGGCCCGATCCCGATAACGGTAAGGAAAGAAGCCCGGCTCGGGAAAAGCCTGGGCCGAATAAATTTTTTAAAAAAAATTACAAACATACAAATATAACAAATAAATCAAAAGTTTCATCCATAAACTAACAATTTAAATGCTATAAACAAATAAAAAAGCTACAAATATATTAATATATATATATATGTGTTTTTTTTTGTTTAAGCCTGAACCGGGTCGGGCCCGAGCCCGAACCGGACTTGTGAGTATAGGGCCCGACTCGGGTTTTTTTTACCCCAAACGAACCGGTCCCTACCTGGACCCGGACTTTTCTTCCACCCTTAAATTTATCTCACCAATTTCCACCTTTTCAATTAAGAATTACCCTACTAACAAACATTTAATATTTTTATAACTCTTAACTCTTATAATGAATGGTTGGCTGAGTTGTAAAGTTGTAAATTTATCGCCTCACCAAAACTAAAAATAAGTATGTTGATTATTAAATTAAGATACAAAAGGTCCTTTGTATGTTTCATCCTTTCGTATCTTTGTATGTTTTCAACTTTCATCCTTTCATATTTTACCGTGAGAAAAAAAAAATTGTGAACAAAAAATATAAATGGAAAATGAAAAAAGAAGAGGAAAGAAGTGCAAGAGCGAACAGAAACACTTATTAATAAGAAAAGATTATGTGTTGAAAAAAAAGTGAATCAAATATTTGTTTTGTTTTGTTCATAATAAATTGATTTTAATGACCTAGTAATGCTCATTATTTATTGCGCTATTTTTTTAAAAAATTTATTAAATTAATTTTTGTTGATGGTGTTTTTAGGCACTATGATATTTAAAGCAGCACGACGAGGATAGAATGTAATTCCCTGCTTGGGTGAGATCGTTAAATCCAACCCTACCACTTTGCAATAAAAGAACAAGCACCTTACGGTTTCAAACCGACCACAACAGATATAGACCGAGCACTTTATGACCGGTAACCGATCACTTGGGTTCAGATAACCGGGCACTATAAGGTCGATAACAACATTCTCAGTATAAAGGACTATCATGACCGATCTCATGAAGACCGACCAGATGGCGAGATATGCTCAAGAAGATGACACCCTATTCTTGCGGATAAGATAACAAGTTATCCTACTTTCACGAGGATAGAAGGGTAATTCCCTGCTTGGGTGAGATTGTTAAATCCAACCCGACCACTTTGCAATAAAAGAACAAGCACCTTACGGTTTCAAACCGACCACAATAGATATAGACCGAGCACTTTATGACGGGTAACCGATCACTTGGGTTCAGATAACCGGGCACTATAAGGTCGACAACAGCATTCTCAACAAAGGACTATCATGACCGATCTCATGAAGACCGACCAGATGGCGAGATATGCTCAAGAAGATGACACTCTATTCTTGCGGATAAGATAACAAGTTATCCTACTTTCACGAGGAAACTTAATGAGTTAGAATCCAAAAAGGAATAAGAAAAGTGAAGGCAATATTAGACTAGGAATCCTTACAAAAGGAGAACACTGATTCGACCAGGAATTCTTATACAAATAGGAGTCTGATTTATGTACTATTATAAATAGGAGGGCAGAGTATGTGTAATGGCATCAGAATCATCAAGCTCTGACTTGTAAAACACTAAAAGATCTGAGAAGCATGTTGATTAATAAAAGTGTCATCCTCTTTTTGTCCGTGGACGTAGGTCGGATCCAAATCCACCGAACCACGTTAAATCTCCTTGTCGATTGGTGTGTTTATCTGTCTTTTGCTAAATTTGCCTTTGGTCCCCCATAACCAAACAAATTCATTATTGAAGGAAAATTACCTCGGAGGTATATATTCACATATTGTCCTGAGACCAAAATCACCGTCAACAGTTGGCGCCGTCTGTGGGGAATCAACAAAAAGCAATTCACGTCGTGAGACAATGGCAGAAGGCGGAAACCACCAATCATCAGGGAGCTCGGCTGCAGATTGGATGGAAAAGATCAAAGAGAACCTAAGGAAAGAAAGGAAGAAAACCAAACCCTGCTAAAGACCATAGTAGACCGGTTGGAAAAGATAGAAGGAGCGGACAACGGAAAATTCGAGACCGGGACTAGCCGACGAAGGAACGAAATAGCAGAAGGAAAAAGAATTGTTGATACAAGTGAGGACGACAGACCCCGAAGGAGGGGCCCCTACGGGGTAAGATCTGTGGTGGTGCAGAAAGATTCCCAGACTGAGGACATGTGGGAGGAAGAGGATGACAAATCGTCACCAGACTCCTCCTATGATGACCCTCACAACACCAGGAGAAGAGGGAAAAAATATGACGAGAGAGTACGGGAAGATACCAAGCCTGAGAGGCACCACTCCCAAGATAACAGAAAGAAAGGAAACCGCAGGAGGCGGCATGGAACCAAAGACAACAGCATGAAATCTTGGTTACGGGAGGAGCTAGCCAAATGGGGAGTATGCCCCAATACAGACATAGGAGATGCCCGAGACGGTAAAGATGAGTCCACCCTTACAAAAGAAATATGGTCAGAAAAATTCCCAAAAAGATTCAGCATGCTAACCATGGCGCCATACAAGGGCCATACCGATCCCAAAACCCACATCGAAGGCTTCGTCCTACTAATGGAGGTACAAGGGGTAACAGGGGACACCATTTGCAAAGTGTTCCCCTTAACTCTAGCCGGACCAGCCATCCTATGGTATAGAAGCCTAGCCCCAAGAAGCATCAGCAGCTTCACAGAACTCAGAAAGTCATTCATACGGCACTTCAAGGGGGCTTGTGTCCCCAGAAAGACAATTGGAGAACTAAGACTTATGAAACAAGGAGACGATGAACCTTTGAAAATATTTATTGAAAGATACCACAATATGGTACTCGAAGTCGGAGGGTATGAATCCCCCGAGGCCCTGGAAAGCTTGAAGGGAGCCTTGAAAGTCGGGAGGCTATGGACCCATCTAAGGTTCCAAGACACCCCGGACTACGCAACCGTCCTGGAGGTGGCTCGAAAATTCGTTTTATTAGAAAACGAGGAGAAAATATCCCGAAAAGGGAACACCATCAGAGAAAGAACCACAAGGGAGGGCGCCCCCCGCCGTGTAGAAAGAGAATCCAGAAGACTACCCCCGAAGCACAAGGAGTTCAAACCACTACACCAAGACAACCAAGAGAGAATGGCGCCGACCCAAGTAAACCATGTGGTCGGGGAAGCTGCATACAGTCCCCTAAAGAAACCACTAGGACAAATTGTCATGGAGATCCAGGGGAAATGCCTCTTAGTAGAACCCGACCAAAGAAGATTTCCCCCGGACAAGAGGAACCAAAATGCTTATTGCATACACCACAACTCCAGAGGACATGCAACGGACGGGTGTAAAGATCTGCGGGAACAGATGGAAGACCTAGCACGAAATGGATATTTGAACAAATACATTGACCACGAAGTTATGATAGCCAGACAAAGAGCACATGGCCGCCAAATCAATATCATCGCAGGAGGAAGAACACTGGCCGAAAACTCTAACCGGTCAAGGAAAGACTACAGCAGAACTCAAGGACCGGACGTCCTAGAAACAGAGCAGGTCACAGGACTCCAGGGAAGCCAGTCGGTACCGATAATGTTTACCGATGAGGATACCCGAGGGGTAAGTTTCCCTCATGACGATGCATTAATAATCAATGCAGTAATCAGCGGGTCAGAAGTAGACAGAATCCTAGTGGACCCCGGAAGCGCAGTTGACATAATTTCCAGAGAAGCACTGGACGACCTATGGGTGGAGTATGCAACCTTGACCAACGATAGCACTCCCCTATACGGTTTCGGAGGATTAGCCGTCATCCCACTGGGAAGGATACAGTTGGCAATGACTGTTGGGACATATCCCCGGAACCGGACAATCATGACAGATTTCACTGTAGTGGACTGCATGAGCAGCTACCAGGCCATCGTCGGGCGACCTTTCATGATGAAAACAAAAGCCGCAATGTCCTGCCACCACCTAAAACTGAAATTCCTCACCCGGGAGGGGATCAGAATCATATGCGGAAGCCAGAAAACGGCTCGCAGCTGCTTCGCAAATCTCTCACGAGAGACTCTCTGCATCAAAGAAGATACCCAAAAACGACAAAGAAACCTGGGTGAAGAAGAAGAAGACAGAAGCCCTGGGCATCGGCTAAACAAAAATGCCCGACTCGCTGCAGCTGAGGAGACAGAAGAAATAGAACTTTACGGGCCAGGAAAAAGAATAAAGATAGGGGGAGGCCTAAGCAAGTCTCTACAACAAGATCTGCTAGAATGCCTGAAAGAATACCCGGACGTCTTTGCCTGGAGATACGATGACATGCCTGGGATCGACCCAAGATTCATCAATCACCGCCTAGCAGTAGACCCATCACGCAAGCCGGTCAGGCAAAAGAGAAGGAACTTCAATCAAGAAAGGAGTAAAGCAATAGCAGCCGAAGTCGAAAAGTTACTAAAGGCAGGTCTCATCAGGGAGGCAAGATACCCAGATTGGGTATCAAAAGTAGTGTTGGTAAGAAAAAACAATGGCAAGTGGCGGATGTGTGTCGATTTCACCGACCTGAACAAGGCATGCCCAAAGGACAACTTCCCTTTGCCGAACATAGACCAGCCATAGTGGACGCCACAGCTTATCAGGGATTACTGAGCTTCATGGATGCTTTCTCCGGATACAACCAGGTCAAAATGTGCCCTGCAGACGAAGAGAAGACAACTTTCATCATAGATCAAGGACTTTACTACTATAATAATGCCATTCGGGCTAAAGAATGCTGGAGCAACATTTCAAAGGTTGGTAAACAAGGTTTTTAAACCACTCATCGGCACTACAATGCTAGTTTATGTCGATGACATGATAACAATGTCGAAAGAACCAAGCAGTCACATGGCCGACCTAAAAAAGACCTTCGAGCTATTAAGGAGACACAACCTGAAACTCAATCCAGAAAAATGTACCTTCGGGGTAGCCTCAGGAAAGTTTTTAGGCTACATGGTGAGTGCCCGAGGTATCGAAGCAAACCCACAGAAGATCAAGGCAGTACTGGGCCTAAAATCCCCCAAGACAGTGAAAGAAGTACAAAGTCTGACCGGTAGAGTGGCTGCGCTCAATCGGTTCATATCGCGAACAACAGACAAATGCCACCCCTTCTTCAAAGTGATCCAAAGAGCAAAAAAAGATATCGACTGGACGCCAGAGTGCGAGGGAGCCTTCCAGCAGCTGAAGCAGTATCTAGTGCAACCCTCACTCCTGACAAAACCACTCCCGGGGGGAAACATTATACTTATACCTGGCCGTTTCAGAGCGAGCAGTAAGTTCGATACTGATACAAGAAACCGACAAGGTCCAGAAACCTGTTTACTACATCAGCGAAGCCCTCCTAGACGCCGAAACCCGATATCCAGTACATGAACTAGTCGCTCTTTCATTGATCACGGCAGCTCAGAAATTACGGCCTTACTTCCAGGCCCATCCTATCAGGGTCTACACCGATCACCCCCTAAAACAAATTCTGCAGCGGTCGGAAGTTTCCGGCAGACTAGTAAAATGGTCGGTAGAGCTAAGTGAACACGACATCTCCTACCTCCCCAGAGCAGCAGTGAAAAGACAAGCCTTGGCGGATTTTGTCGCCGAATTTACCGAACCCCAGATCCTGACTATAAAAGAAGACAAATGGGAGATGTCTGTAGACGGTTTCGCCAGCACACAAGGCAATGGCGCATGAATCATCCTAAAAAACAATAGAGGAGAAGAAATCATTGCTTGCCCTAAAATTCGCTTTCATAGCGACCAACAATGAAGCTGAATATGAAGCAATACTGGGGGGTTTGAGACTATACACGGTACTGGGGATCCGAGATGTGGTAGTAAGGAGTGACTCGCAGTTAGCCATTCAGCAACTAAAGAGAGCATTTCAAGCCAAAGAGCCTAGCATGATGGCCTATCTGACCGAAGTACGAAAGTTAACGGGGAAGATGGGGGATGTACACTTCGAACAAATCTCCCGAGAAGACAATTGTGAGGCAGACTCCCTGGCACGACTCGCCTCCTCAACAAAAGCCGAGCACCCCAGAATAATCCATTTGATTTACATCCGGGAAAGGAGCGTGGGGGAATCAGAAGTAGAAGTTCTAGATTAAGAAGCAAAACATCATGGATGCAACCCATCAGAAAATATCTGGAAACATGAGAAACACCAGGAGATAAAACAGAGACCAGGAAGTTAAGATACAAAAGCACCAGATTCTCCCTAATCAACGGGGTACTTTACCGAAGAGGTTACTCAGTCCCCATCTTGAGATGTCTAGCAGAAGAAGAGGCAAATTATGTGCTCAGGGAGATACATACGGGCATCTGCGGAAGCCACGCCGGGGGTCACTCAATTACTTTCAAAGCCCTAAGACAAGGTTTTACTGGCCGACCATGCACCAGGACGGCATAGAAGTGGCCCGCAAGTGCGAAGGATGTCAGAAAAACGCAAATCTCCACCACCAACCAGCAGAGCATTTAACTACACTGCTCAGTCCCTGGTCGTTCGCCCAGTGGGGACTAGACATCATTGGGCCAATGCCACGAGGGAAAGGACAGGAAAAATACGCCATCGTGGCCATAGACTATTTCACCAAGTGGGTGGAAGCAGAGCCATTATCCGCCATAACAGAAAAAAAACCCCCTGAATTCCTAAAGAAAAATATCGTTTGCCGATTCGGAATTCCCCGAGCCATCATCACTGACAACGAGAAGCAGTTTGATAGAAAAAGCTTCAGAAAACCCTGCGAGGACCTCCAGATCGCCCTAAGGTTCGCTACACTAGCCCATCCCAAGTCAAACGGACAGGTCGAGGTGACAAACAAGACCATCAAGGCTAACCTGAAAGCTCAACTCGGATCCAGCAAAGGCCTATGGGTCGAGGAATTACCAGAAGTACTGTGGGCACACCGAACAACCTATAAAGACTCCACATGAGAAACCATGTTCTCTTTAGCATGCGGATATGAAACTGTCATCCCAGCAGAAATTGGGGTGACCTCCCACAGGGTCCAACACTACGAGAGCAAACAGAATGAAGGACTTATCAGAAACCACCTCGACCTGATCGAAGAGAAGAGAGAGAGATCGGCCATAAAAACAGCAATCTACCAACAAAGGATGGCCCGCTTCTACAATAAAAGGATTCGGACACACACCTTCATCCCGGGCGACCTGGTGCTAAGAAGGGTCACCCTAAATACCCGAAGGCCAGAGGAAGGCTCGCTGGCGCCAAATGGGAGGGGCCCTATAAGGTGGTAAAAGTAGTAAGGCCATGAGTATACATCATAGAACAGCTGGACGGCACAAGATTAAAAAAGCCATGGAACGCCGAGATGTTGAGAAAATACTTCCAGTAAACTCTCCCTTTCTCCTTTTTGTTTACGGCAAACAAATAAGGGACATAAATGCGAATACAAAGCCTCTCTCAAAATGACCCACAGAGAGTTGTAAGAAGGGCAGTATGTCCCCTGAGTATAAATAAAAACTTTCTTTTTTCACCCGCTCTTTTCCAAAAAAAAATAAACTTTGCAAAACCATATTCAAAAACCCGGGGACATACTCAATACAACGGTCCAAAACCAAAGAGCACAAAACTCGAAACTACCCGACCACGACTACCACCATAAAAGAAGCATAAAGACACACCAGCATTAAAAAGCGAGGACGAAGGTATAGATCCATGAGAAGCATAGCACGGGGATGGATGATACCCCCGTAGCAACTACCTGCTCCAAACGCTAGCGAACAAAGGAAAGAATACGCCCTCAAAAGCTTCAAACACTTCGGGGTTGGATCTTATTCCACCGAGGTCACTTAACTATTCGGCTCGGGGTCGGGTTACGCCCCACCGAGTCATGCTCATTGGTCTGGGGACGGGACATTCCCCCAGAACCAAGTATCTCTCTTGGCACGGGGTCTTCAGGGACATACTTGATGCATAGGATCCATGAGAAGCATAGCACAAGGAGGGATAATACCCTCGTGGCGATTGCTTACTCCAGTGTTACCGGACATAAGGAGGAACATGCCCTTAATGTGTCGAACACTCTTTTGATCCTCAACTACCCAATGAAATGGATCCATGGGAAAGCATATCACGAGGGATGATGATGCCCCCGTGACGATTGCTAGCTCCAGTGATGCCGGACCTAAGGAGGAATATACCCTTAGTATCCCGACGACACTCTTGATCCATTCATCATTCGGATCTGAGAGAGGCACAGCACGGGGATGCGTTGTGCCCTGTGGCGTGTGCCTGCTCCAGCGTGGTAAGGAAGAGCCCTCATACAATAACAGGCTCCCCAGTGAACCAAGTGTAGAGGATGTACCATCACCATTCAAACGCTCTACTGATCCAAATCCTGGTTCGTCGGGACTCTGAATTGAAAGATCAGAATTGTGTTTTGGAAACCTCGGACATGACGCTGTCTTGAGCATCCATGTTGTTGTTTATACTTGCAAAATATTTTTGGGATAAGTGCTAAGTCACCCCCACCTTTTATCTTATTTTCCAAAGTTTTTTGATTTTATTTTCGCCGGACTGGCAAGGGGACGCCCGTGCCAGATTGGTAGGGCTTCAAAGGTTGATTCACTTCCCTTCTATACAAGTCCCAAAGATTACTCGGCTCGGGGTTGGAGTTTGTTCTACCGAGGCCACTTGTTTATTCAACTCGGGGCTGGATTTCGTTCCGCCGAGGCCGCTTGGTTATTCGGCTCGGGGCTGGATTTCGTTCCGCCGATGCCACTTGTTTATTCGGCTTGGGGCTGGATTTCGTTCCACGAGGCCGCTTGTTTATTCGGCTCGGGGCTGTATTTCGTTCCACCTAGGCCACTTGTTTATTCGGCTGGGGCTGGATTCGTTCCGCCGAGGCCACTTGTTTATTCGGCTGGGCTGGAGTTTTTTTCCGCCAAGGCCGCTTGGTTATTCGGTTCGGGGCTGGATTTTATTCCGTCGAGGCCTTATGGTTTATTCAGCTCGGGGTCGGGTTACGTCCCACTGAGTCGGTCTTCTTTGGACTGGGGAGGTAACATTCCCTTAGAGCCAAGTTCTTTCCTCAACTCGGGGTCGGGTTGCGTCCCTCGAGTCGGTCTTCTTTAGACTGGGGAGGTAACATTCCCCCAGAGCCAAGTGTCTTCCTCAGCTCGGGATCGGATTACATCCCTCCAGCTCATGTTGTCCCCCACGGAGGGGTCTCAAGTGTTCGGATAACAGGAAAAATAAAGAAAAGAAAAAATAGAAAGAGATAAGAAAGACACATAAAGATATATATATATATATATATATATATATATATATGTATGTCAAGATACAACCTGAAATGTTATTACACAAAAGCTAAGTATACACAGGGCCCCATCCGGGTTACCCCTTCTCAATCAACGCCGAACGAGGGCGAGACATTTTCCTCGGCTAGATCAGACGTCAGTTGGGTAGGCTCGCCTCGGAGGAGGGGGAACGGGAACCTCAGCTTCAACGCCGTCAACCTGGGAAACCCTACTTCAGGGACAAGAGCAGAAACTCAGGGCGGATTTCTTGGGGAACATGAGGGACCAGAGCAACCGAAATTGGGTCGGGATCCATCGCCTCCTCGGAAGAAGGGGGAGCCACTTCTGAAAACTCCTCATCGGGCATCTCCCATTTGCAAAAACGGATAGCTGCATGGATTGGCCCCATATCCAGGTTGGGCAGAACCACCGGTATAATTTCTGCACAATCACCCACCCCCTCAAGACGGATAGCATCCCCTCGGCCTCCAACTCAGCTTCCCTCCTCGTAAGCTCATCACGGACCCGAGCCAATTCCTCATCCTTAACCAGCAGCTTGTACTCCACACTACCTATTTCCACCTTGAGGATCCCGATCTCAGTCCGGGCATCCGCCAGACTTGCTTAGCTTCATCGGCATTCTTCCGCTCTAGAGTGGCGGCGGCTTTAAGAGCTTTATTTGTCTTAAAAGACTCAACCGCAGCCAGCTCATAATCCCTATTCTTTTCTCCGCACTCGCAAGTTTAGTCTCCACTTCAGAAAGACGATTCTGAAGCCTCTGGGCCTGGCCGCATTCGGACAAAAGGCTTATAAATAGGTCCTTGTTTTTTGCCGCCAAATAATTTGCCTGCCGACGAAGAAAGAAGTTAGGAAAATAAAACAAAGTATAAACAGACACCACGGTTATAGAAGAGAAGTAATAGAAGTAACCTGGGCCAGCTGGGAGCACAGCTTTGCAACCACCTCCTCGGGCGAAAGGTCCTCGAACCTCAGAATCTTCTCAGGAGGAACGGCCTCTGCTAGCTCATTGAAAGCCGACACCAAATGGGAAGTAGCTTCCCTAATGTCCTTCCCAAGGTCATCAACTCCAAGAATCACAGAGACTTTCAATTTCTTGGAAGGACCCCCCTGCCGGACCGGAACTCCACTACTCAGAGCCTCCTCCTCCTCCAATTCCCGGCGTACCTGAGTATCCACAGCCCCAAATAGACGCTTCCTTCTCCGAGAAGGTCTCGGAGGACTAGCAGGATGGGTGACACCCAGTAGGGGCACCCCGGATGATGAAGATAAATCTTGAGAGCTCGGTCGCTCCGCCCCCACGGTCACCTTTCTAGACTCAGAAGATTCAGGCCGCTTTCGAGAGGTACCGGCCCCGCCGGGGCTAGTTCTTTTTGAAACACCGGTCAACCTAGCAAGATATTGTGGCCTCTTCGACATGCCTGTAAGAACAAAAGGAAAAAGGTGTGATCAATACGGAACTTTGGCAAGAACACAAGCGATATTTCCTTCTAAAAAAAAAACAGTAACAGATCTACCTATCCGACCCAAGACTTTTGGAGGAGCAACCCGAATCAGGCCAGACTCAGCAAAAGCCATGTCATTTACCAACTCCCTCCAAAGAGCGGCATACCGCCGAGCCCAGAATACTCACTTCCGGACCTGGTGGGAAACCTTGGGAGCATCCCTCCAACAGGCTAGGAAGAATAGAAGAAAAGGGGTAAGAATCCAAACAAAGAAAAGCTAAGGGAAGAAAAGATAAGGTCAAATCTCCTAACTTCCCGCTCTAAAGATATCCGGTACCAAGATCCATCATCCGACCTCAGGGTCCGTCCCCAATCTCCAGTGGCCCAGAACCAGAGATTTTTGAAATTCTTATTAGAATCAGGGAGCTTTTTGGACGACGTTTGACGAACTGTCGTAAGCAGAGAGGTAGTACCAACTGTGGTGAGTCTTTGGGTTGGCTTTCAACCGATACAACCTCTTCACCTTTTCAAAAGAAGGTTCGCCAAGCCCCACCCGATGCCAAGCTACATATGACCTGGCCAAAATCCTCTAACTGTTTAGACTCAGCTGACAGGGGGCGATCTCCATCTCGGCCAACATCCAGGCAAAATAGGGTTGAATCGGCAGCCGTAGTCCAAACTCAAAGAAAGCAGGAAGAAGTGCCACCGAGCCCTCATCAAGTTGACTAGCACGATCCATCGGGCAGGGAACTTCAAGGGCAATATCTATTGGAATATCGTATCGTTCCCGCAGCAGCACTAGATCGTCCTCAGTTATCTTGGAAGGCCGATTCATATCCAGAGCCGAGCTGTCAAGTTCACTGGGCTCTAGATCCCTCCGAGGGACCCTCTGGTGATAAATGTCATGCTCAACTTCAAAAGGGGTAGGGGTAGTGTCAAGGTCTTCCACACTGGGTGCCCCCGAGCCCGAGGAGAGCTCTTCAACAGGGGGAGTGGAGGGTTTAACAGGGTTTTTAGGGGAAGAACTGTTGTCAGACATCCCTGACATCCGAAAAACAGAAAAGGAAGGGGAAGTCAGTCTGTAGCTAAAAAAACAACTCAAGATTTCTGTATTAGCCAAGTAGGTGGGTTCTAAAAAGGCCCTAACAAAATTCGACAAGCCATAAGTCACTACCTAGGAACAGCAAAAAATTAATAGAGGATTCACAGCACACAAAAAAGGGAAGAGGTCGTTCAGAAGACTTACTAGTTTCTTCTCGGAAAGGCTAAAAATTGTACAGTGCGGTTTGCCCGTCCTTTATGTTCACAGGTCACAGCGGAGAGAAAGAAAGAAAATCCACGGTTGAAAGAAACTCCAAAAGCACTGAGTTGAACGAGTCACGGTTGGAACATGGAAATGTTTACAGTTAGGAAGGAAAAATTACCAAAAGGATTGCACAGTGAAAGCCTCGTCCTCTTATAGTCATGGTCAGGACACTCGTGGCCATTGGATCGAAATAAGAAACCCGGATGAATGCCAAGTGTCAACTGCAAAGGAGGTCAGCCAAAATTAAACAGACAGTTGAGATCAGCGCACTGTTAAGACGCCTCTACACGGTCGATTCACCTCCTTTTTGGCGGGAAGCCGAC
Organism: Zanthoxylum bungeanum; assembly: GCA_019454045.1. Lineage (NCBI taxonomy): Eukaryota > Viridiplantae > Streptophyta > Magnoliopsida > Sapindales > Rutaceae > Zanthoxylum > Zanthoxylum bungeanum. The sequence goes on from SKCR01035120.1 coordinate 24,210, forward strand.
GGAAGTTTGACAAGTGTCGAACTTAGAAAAATCCTACAGATGATTTGATGGGCATTTAAAACAGACGTAACATATTGATGCAACACCGGGTCGACCCCCAACAAAGTAAGTCGGCGCACCATCTTTATATAGTTCCCGGCACCAACTTATACACTCGTTAGAATCGAGAACTAGGGGACAAATGTTGATGGTGTTTTCAGGCACTATGATATTTAAAGCAGCACGACGAGGACAAAAGGGTAATTCCCTGCTTGGGTGAGATCGTTAAATCCAACCCTACCACTTTGCAATAAAAGAACAAGCACCTTACGGTTTCAAACCGACCACAACAGATATAGACCGAGCACTTTATGACCGGTAACCGATCACTTGGGTTCAGATACCGGGCACTAAAAGGTCGACAACAACATTCTTAGTATAAAGGACTATCATGACCGATCTCATGAAGACTGACTAGATGGCGAGATATGCTCAAGAAGATGACACCCTATTCTTGCGGATAAGATAACAAGTTATCATACTTTCACGAGGATAGAAGAGTAATTCCCTGCTTGGGTGAGATCGTTAAATCCAACCCGACCACTTTGCAATAAATGAACAAGCACCTTACGGTTTCAAACCGACCACAACAGATATAGACCGAGCACTTTATGACTGGTAACCGATCACTTGGGTTCAGATAACCGGGCACTATAAGGTCGACAGCAGCATTCTCAATATAAAGGACTATCATGACCGATCTCATGAAGACCGACCAAATGGCGAGATATGCTCAAGAAGATGACACCCTATTCTTGCGGATAAGATAACAAGTTATCCTACTTTCACGAGGAAAAGTAATGAGTCAGAATCCAAAAAGGAATAAGAAAAGTGAAGGCAATATTAGACTAGGAATCCTTACAAGAGGAGAACACTGATTCGACCAGGAATTCTTATACAAATAGGAGTCTGATTTCTGTACTATTATAAATAGGAGGGCAGAGTATGTGTAATGGCATCAGAATCATCAAGCTCTGACTTGTAAAACACAAAAAGATCTGAGAAGCGTGTTTGAGTAATATAAGTGTCATCCTGTTTTTGTCCGTGGACGTAGGTCGGATCCAAATCCACCGAACCACGTTAAATCTCATTGTCGATTGGTTTGTTTATCTATCTTTTGCTAAATTTGCCTTTGGTCCCCCATAACCAAACAAATTCACTATTGAAGGAAGATTACCTCGGAGGTGATATTCCCATATTGCCCTGAGACCAAAATCAGCCGTCAACAATTTTAACTCTTAATAGTTTTAAGTTGTAGCATTTATAGTCTTATATAATTATATTTTGATCCAATAAAATAAATTTTACTATTTATATCCCACATGTTATTTTAATAATCTGTTTTATTTTATTTTTGTTATCAATAATTAATAAAAAAAATTAAAGAAAATAAATATGTATATTAATGTAATGTTTGTTTTTACTTTATAATAATAAACGTAAGATTTTATTAACTAATATAATTATTTTTTATAATATATTTAATTTATTAATTCATCTTTAAAAATTAATATGAAAAAATCAAATATTTTAATGTAAATATTATGTCACGGGTAAAATGTTAATTGTTGAGAAATCTTTAAAATGAAATATTCTTAGGAATTTTTTTAGAGTAAAACTTGAAGCAGGATTGGAAAATGGTGTATGATTTAGTATAAATCTTGCACCAAAAGAGTATATATCATTGGGGTTGCCCTAAGATAGGGTAATTTAATCCATGAAAATCATTAAAAAAAGTTTTTAAATTTAAATGAAAAAGTGAGTGAAGATTAGCTCTCAAAATAAAAAATAAAAAAAGTTTTTACTCGTGTTTTCAAAAATCACAGCAGTTTATATAAATATTAAATTCCAATTGTGAGACCAAGTTTCTTACTTTATTTTATTTAAAATCGAATTAGTGATTTATCTTTATCTCACACACTCCCATGTTCCCTATAATTCTCCCCCAACTTAGCAACCACTAACCACAACTCCTAATAACACTCAACTCCTTTTACTATATAAATTGAAACTAACCCTAAGTTTATTGAATTGAATTCCAGAGATCCTTTGAACAGTTAGAGAGAGAAACATACGCGTAGAGAGAGAAAATACAAAACCAGTAGAGAGAGAAAGTATGTGCAAGAGAGAGAAATGGCTCGTTCATCATCTTCCGGTCACCTTTTCCGGCAAGTGACCACTCTAGGATTATTCCCTCGCTGAGACGAAGCCAACGCCGCTGGTCCGATCGCCAGAATCCTCCGTACGCGCTCCCACGCGCCACCCATGAGCCGCCACGTCGCTGCTCCACGTGCCGCTGTGCATGCAGTTCACCCCCCGTCGAGATACGCGGGTTAGACACCTCGTCTGCCTAATTCGGACATTCGGTTGTCGTGAAACAAGCCAAAAAAGAGAGTTAACACCGTTCGATCATTCGTCGGTGACCACCGAGTATCCGCCATTTCCACCACCATCATTGTGATCCTGGTGACGTGTACTGACTCGTTGTGGAATCCTAAAGTCGTTGGAGCTCGGTATGTTATATTTTACAATTTTAGGGGTGTAAATGTTATATTTTGAGAGTTTTGGACTTATTCATAAAATGACATGTTTAGGGACCTAAATGAGCAAATTCTGATTTTTAGTGAGTAATAGGTTATAACTGAAAGTTTTGGGACTACATTGATAATATTGGAGTGTATTGGGATTAAATTATAAATTTGAAAAGTTTAGGTGTAAATCATAATTTTAGTAAAATATAGGGACTTGACCGTAATTTTATAATTTTTCCAGATTTTAACGAGGACATATAGATAAAGAGAGTTTTGCGTGAATTGAGGTAAGTACAAAGCACGATGATTCCCTTAACATAAATGTTTGTTGGTTGATGTTTGATATATGAGTTTATGTATTACAATATAAATATATTTATACATATATGTTGGAAATTTGATTGAGTAATCGATAGCATGAGAACATAAATTGTGAATATAAATTTTGGGTATAATTGTATGCTTGTACTATGAATCGAAGTATTTGAGTATTATGTGACTTTGAGATGAGTTGATGGATGAAATGTGATGAGATGTGTTGTATTGAATGTTGTGTGGGATTATTGTTATGCTGCCGGATTTAGTATAATAGTGGTCGGAGATGCGAGATTAGCATAGGCGTGTGGTTCAATCCCTCTCTTGCACATTTATGCGGGATTATACGGTGGGAAACCTTGGGAGTAAGAGAGAGACCCTCTCATTGGTTTCAGTCCATTATTATACCAAATCTGGATAGCAAACCTTGTTTGATTGAGATGTGTTATTGTGAGTATCTTTTGCCTGAGATAGCTTTTATATATTAATTGTTGTTTCAGATATTAATTATATATATATATATATATATATATATATATATATATATATATATATATATTTGTTGGTGAGGTCATGTTGAGAGTATTGAGTGTTTTTACTTACTGAGCTATTTAAGTTCACCCCCCATTTTCCCAAACATCATAGGTAGTTCGCTAGCGCAACAGTAGCAATCTCTGTATTAGGATTTAACTCGTTTGCCACAGCCGTCAGTCGGGTTGGTCCATACATTTCTTTTGGCTTTTGAGATATGATATTTAGGACAACTTTCATGTTTTCAGACACTTTTGGTGTAAACACTTATTTAGGATTTATTAGATTATATTTTATGGAATATTATTTTTCCTTTGCGAACTATTGGTTCAGTTGCATGACATATAGGTGCTTGAGCTGAAGTGGTTCGCGGACCCCTTTCTAGGGTTGAGCACGCTCTAGGGAGTGGGTCATGACAAATTTTGGTATCAGAGCGGAGGTTATAAATTCTGTAGACACCTTGCATTTGATGATGGTATTAGATAATAGTTTTGTGTTTGTAGGAAAATGTTTGGACGTGGCTGTAGTATTGGTACTCAACGTGGGAGAAGGAGAGCTCGACGATACGCAAGAGTGTCAGAGCTTAATATTGAGAGACCTCAGACTCAGCCTGTAGATCCTGAATCGGATGTAGCTTCATTTGGTGTTCCGCCGATTTTTGAGGTTGGCGAAGGTTCTCGACGCATACCTCCAGTAGTTTCGACAGCTGCCCCTACCGTTATTCTTGCAGCTGCACCTGACCCAGCTCCTCTGGTTGTACCTAATATGACCCATGTCGTTCCTTAAGTTCCCCCGACTGCCACAAATCTAGAAGATGTTTTGGGGAGGTTTATTGATGTTGTTGCTGATAAGTGCGGTTTATACCCACTTATTATGGCATTCTTAGCCTATTATTTTGTTATGTTTCGTACCATTTAATGTCAATTATAGTTTATTTTATGTTTTTTTATAGGAGCGTTAATACATGGATCCTGGGATATTTGCACATGTTTTGGGAACTTTCAGAAGCATCGGACGAGCACTGAAGCATAGAACGTGAACCGCAGGAACAAGTGAAGAATTCATCACTGGCGCCACAGTGCCCAAGTCCTGGCGCCACAGCGCCAACGAGAAGATACATATCCCAGCCAAAAGGCCGAGAGATGGGCGTCACGGCGCCATGACCAGGCGCCGCAGCGCCTGTAATTTTACCACGCGTTACATACATTTCCCAGAGACTCTGGCGCCATAGCGCCAATCACTCGTGCCGCAACGCCAGATGAAGACATGCAAGAAGGCGCTGAGGCGCTACCTATCTATCGGTAGGACACAGAAATCGGTGATGATGTTCTAGGATCGCGGCCCGGTCGGGAGTTTGGAGTAGCCCGTGGGGGACTAAACCGGAGAAATAAATGGAGTCGCCACCTAGTGTGAATTGAGAAATGATTTAAGGCCTCACTCACCCCTCGCAAGGGAAGACCTCAAAACCGTTGGGTTTGGAATGGTCCCTTACTTATGCCACTTGTAAAGAATGGATTTATGCGATAATATAACCGAGTCTACGCAACATACATACGCAAGAATAACCTACCTCTAAGTTTGCATACAACCTATATCTAAGTTCACATACAACCTATATCTAAATTTGCATGCATAAAAGTAAATCGACATAACGGTAAGCACACAATTGCATGAACATATGCGTGAACATTTCTTCAAGCGGTACGTGAAGTTGTATCCCAAGTACAGACCGCACTACCGTCCATTCGGATTCCGCTACGAAATTTACGTATGGGTTTCCATCCGATATACCACCAGAAGCAACACTCAATCACTAACCCAATATTGACATACATGAAACATGATAATGCATATAACCATAAATAACTGAATAGACAAACATGCGAAACAATGAGGAAAGATAAATAACACAAAATAAATGCGGAACAATAAAACAACAATAAACATGAATTAAATGTAAAATAATAAAAGACTAATAATATCAAATAAATGCGGAATAATAAATATGCGACCAAAGAATTTGGTCGTTTTCAATGTAGGACTTCGCATACTCGGTTGGACGAATTCCACGTCCAACCGAGCAAGTCGTTTCCAGGACGACAAAATAAAATATAACAAAAGGTGCCATCAGGTCTTACTTTTTGAGTCGCCTCTTGGATGTGCGTTACGCGGCCGTCGGAAGGGTTAATGCTAAGTAACTTTTCCGGTTCACTGGTTCAATATTTTCCTTCGTCGTCTCACTATTTTGGGCTGATGTTTCCTCTGTTTTGAGCTGTTGTTTTTGTCTCAGTTTTGGCACAGTTTTCAGGGACTGTTTTGTGGTGTTTAGGGAGTATTTGGGGCTATATTATAGACTGTTGTAGGGACTGATTTTCGATTATTTGGGGACTTTTTTAGGGTGCAGTTTGGGGACAGTTTTGGTTCACTGGTTTGGCTGTTTGTGTATTGCGTGAGGGGGGGCTGTGAAGCTTTGTTGTTCTCGGCTGATGAGAGTGTTTTAAGGGGGCTGCTCTGGGCGTGTCTCGGCTGGTTAATTTTTGTTGTAGGGGTTGAAGAGTTGTTTGTGTATTCTTTGTAGGGAACGTGTCTGCATAAGGTTGGAGGCAATGAACGTGGTCTGTTGTCGGTTAGGGCTCGATCAGGGAGAGAAGAGGATGAAGTCAGCTAGGGTTCTTAGTGTTTTTTTGTGAGGGCTGCGTGAAGAATATGATAGTTGTGTGTTTAATGAGAGGGCAGTTTAAGGGTTTATTTGTGATGTTGAGTTTGGCTTTAGAGGGAGTCACGAGAGAGGGAGATGTGAGGTGTTGATAAGTTTTAGGTTTTCTTTTTGTTGTTTCACTGAGAGGTTGAGAGGAAGTAGTCTCCTAGGGTTTGTTCAGTCGGTTGGAGGAGCAGAGGAAGAAAGCAAAGGTTTGTGGGTGGACGGTTAGTTACCGACGTGAGACCAAGGTGAGGGCTGTGTATGAGTGAAATGTTCGTGGTTATCGGTCTAATGGCTGATGAGGGTTATTTTTGTTTAGTTTATGGTTAGGGTTTGTTGTTTATTTGTGAACTTAGTTTGGTCATTGAGGGTAAAAGCTAGGTTAGGGTTTATGATGATGCCCAGTGAGAGAGATGAGAGAGACATGAAAGAGTTGAGTTGTTAGGGTTTGTTGGCTGCTTTGGGACGTGAGAGAGAGAGAAGCGTGAGAGAGAGAGGGGGAGTTGTGGGGAGTGAGAAGTGAGCTCTCCGTCCTAAAGGTTTGGTTTGTGTGTCTTTATATAGGAGTGGGTTAGGGTTGTCCTTGTATGGGTAGGAAATGAAGATTGTGTAATTATGGGGAATATTTGATTGATGTGTTATAAGGAAATGATTTGTTCAATTTAGGAAGGTGATTTGATTTGATTTATTTAATTTAGGCATGTGATTTTATTTGATTTATTTAAATTGGGAAGGTGATTTATTTAGATTTTAACATGTGTTTAATGTGTGGATTTATTATTTTTGAGGGATGGGCATGTGGCATGGAAAGCTTGGGCGTGTGTTTGGCCTTTTTGTGGGCTTGGGCGTGTGGTTGGTGATGTGTGGGCTTGATGTGTGGCTTGCGGGGGTTTTGGCCAAGGATAAGTTTTAAAACAGAGTTCCAACGAGCAAACCCGAAGCTAAGCAAACGAATTAAATCCAACAAGGTATTAATTTATGAATTTTCCCTTCCGACGTCCGTTTCCTGCGACTTCCACAACTTAAAGGGTAGTGCCTCCATGTGAGACTCATCATCGGGACTTATATGCAAAAATACAGTGCCTACACTATCGCGCTACAGCCAGGCGTGCTCATACATAATGCCGAGACTGCAGCGCCGTAGCGCCAACATGCAAGAGCCGCAGCGCTGCGAGAGAGATAAGGACGCGTTCAGGAAAGTGATTTTTAAGGTTTTTAACATGTATTATGAGTCCAAGGCTCCACTATAAATACATGACTTCGTCCAAACTCAATGAGGAGGCTAATACACAACACAAAACACCAAAATACATATTTTAGAGAGATCCAAAGAGGAGGATTGAAGAGCAATAAGAGGAGAGAATACGGTGATGTCCGAAGAGGAAGAGATTCAATTCAGGTTTTATCTTCTTGTTTCTTTCTTAGAACTCTAATGATTTCCATTAGATTCATTACCTTATTTTCATTGTTTTTATCTATTTTCATGAACTAAACTCCTTAATTATGGAGAATGATGTAACTGATGCTTGAACCTTTATTTTAATTGTCGATTTTGTTACGAAGTTTTATTAATTTATTTATATTCTTTTGAGTTTAATGCTTCTTGATTGCTGGCCATAATTTGAGATGATGCATGTTTAGAATCTATCACTCGAGAGAGAGGATTTTGAATAGACCTAGAGAATATAACCTATGATTTTATAGAGTTCGAGAGAATCTGTAGTCCTTTGAAGTCGTTAGCATAGAATCACAAAGCGTAAATAGTTGTTAACTATTGGATTTTTATAGAGATATCGAAGTCTGTAGTTGATGATATTTTCACTGATACTCGAGAGAGTGAGTGGATACTTTAGGAGTCTTGACTTATAAACAATATAACTGAACATGGATTAATTGGCATGACAAATATATAGGCGACAGCTAGGTGAAATCAGGATCCAGAATCTCTATCGTATTAGTTCCTCATATCAAATTATTTTTATATTTATTTATTTAATTAAATCTTTATTAATTATTGTCTAAATAAAGTTAGGATTATCAATTGTAGTATTTAGTGCGAGTTAACGCAATCCATGTGGGTTTGACACTCTTCACTCATATTTATACTAAAACTTGACACCGTAAACTTGCGGTACGATATAAAATATCACAATAGTTGCACAGATGGTTTCCAGAAGACTAGTGGCTAATGTACCTTCGAGCAGCGGTGGTAGTATGAGCAAGCTAGATCAATTTCTTAATTTGAGGTCTCTTCAGTTTCATGATACAGCTGATCCTTTTGTTGTAGAGAAATGGAAGAATGATATTAAACATATATTCAGTGTGTTAGACTTGAGAGATCAATAGAAGGTTAGGTTTGCTGCCTTTATAATGAGAGGTGAGGCGAAGACCTGATGGAAGAACACTGAGACTGTACTGACAGATTAACTGAGAGCACCAGATTATTGGAGAGCTGATGGACTTAGAAGACATCAGTATATCAAATGGGATATGTTCGAGGAATCCTTTAATGAGAAGTACTTCCCTTATGCTTATCGTAATGAGCAGCGTCGTCAATTTGAGCATATGGTTCAGAGACCATCATAGACAGTAATTGAGTATGAAAGGTGGATGATTTCCCTATCCCGATACTACTCAGAGTTAATTCGTGCGAGAAGAATACAAATGTGAGAAGTTCAAGGGTGGGCTGAGACAAGAGATTAGGTCACATATCTCGATTTTGCGGATGCTGCCATATACAGTACTAGTTGACAGAGCTATGATTGCAGAGAATGATATCAGGGTCGAGAGAGAGAGAGTAGAGCAGCCTTCCGATAGAGCAGGAAGAAGGGGCGAGATGAGGTTTCTGATGAGAGACATGACAAATCTAATAGTAGACAATATTCTCCGCAGCTGAGAAACATGGGGGTACCACCCAGAGGCACCCAGAGTGCACCTCATATAGGACAGTTCTATGGGGTTCGGCCTGAGCAGGTCTATAGTAGAGGCACAATACCATCTGTTGATCAGAGTGCAGCGAATGTAGCATCTCAACCGACTAGCACACGATGATGCTATAATTATGGTCAGGAGGGACATATCAGCACACAATACAATAGGGCAAAGAGATATTACAAATGTAAGCAGGTTGGACATTTAGCCAGAGATTGTTCCGCTGGTGATGGATCTCAATGAGTTGAGCAAGGAACATGAGGAGTAGTGACAACAGGACGTGGTAGATGGACTAGTTCTGGTAGTAGTCGTGGGAGAGGCTCGGGTTTCCTACAAGGCAGAGGCAGAGAGACTCTGAGTGGAGCATATGGTGGTAGAGGACAGATATCTCAGACATATACTGCACCCGATGCTGACAGGGGATGCATTTTTGCCATGAAAGATCATGAGGTACATGATGGTGGTGATGTTGTATCTGGTATAGTTTGAGTATCAAGTATACTTGTCCGAGCTCTTTTTGATACAAGTTCTACATATTCTTTTATTGCCACTACTTGTATTCATTGTTTGGGTAGTGTAGCGGAGTCCAACATGATTACTTTGATCGTGAGTCTTTCTTCGGGGAAGGACATCATGATAGATGCAAGTATATAGAGGATTGATTGTGGAGATTGATGGGAGATGACCGGCGTAAACACACACGTATAACGCAAGCGCACGTATCGTTCAAGTAGTATAAAAATATCGATCCCACGAGGACTTAATTCCTACTGTTGTTATTAACTGTTGAATCTATTTATTTACAAATATCTAATTAGAGGGAGAATGAATTGATTGCTTGATTGATTTGGTTGATTGTAGTTTTGCAAAATAAAATAAAACGACTCAAAAGAAAATACTAAGGAAAATAAAATAAATGACTCAATGATCTAGGGTCGTGACTCTACACAATATTATTATAAAGATGAATTGATTCTCTTATTTATGTGTAACAAATTAATTTGTTAACCTGAAACACGAAAATATGCAAAAGCCTCTGTCGATGGTCAGACGCAAATACCCAGTATAACCCAATTGAACCATATTCCTATGTCAACCAAATTACCTGGATTCATTAAGACTAAGTTCCAATTATGGCTACCCCCGCCCGACATGTATATTCCTATCCTGTAAGGAAATCTATTAAAGGGTTATCTATCCTCAAGGAAGATCGTGGGCTATTAAGTCTAAGGCTGAAACCTAAAATCCCTATGTCTAGTTCATTTTAGATTTACCTCATCAATCCTATTGGTGATCAGACAACAGGAAGCATTAAGCTTAAGACTTAATAAACAACCTAAAGAATTACCCATAAAAAGAAAATCAATTATTAAGTGTGTGTATTGTGTGTCATCACTTTCCTAGAATAAAAATAAAATGCTGGGGGTTGAGGATTCACTTTTACTATTTATAATTTAGATATCTCCCTTAATATAATACAAAAATTAAACATGATATTACCGACCAGCCATAAAGGCGGTATTCCATATTAAGTCAAATTAAGTTCGACCAGCCATAAAGGCGGTAATAATATTTGAACATAAACCAGCCATATAGGCGGTAATTATCTGTCACCTAAAGACCAGCCATATAGGCGGTACTACATTATGTCAAATAAATAAAACCAGCCATTAAGGCGGTAATCTTTTATATTTTGAATTATAATTTCTATATTATATTAAAGGGAGATTAATCTAAATTAAAAATAATAAAAGCTTCACCTTATCCCCAGCAGAAAATTAACTACTAAACATCAAAAAGAAAGGTAGAAGAAGAGAACTACTATTATTGAAAATAAAAATACATATATTAAAAATAATAATTATTTATACAAATATATGCTTCCTATAAAACCAGGGAAAAATTCCCAAGGAGAGCATGAAGAAAAATGAATCTGGCGGCCTCATTTTATAGGCAAATTTTTGTCCAGAGTCGCGACGCTGGAATTGCACTACTGTCGCGACGTTGGCAACAGTTACACGGAGTCCACACGGGTTGACTACGCGGCTGTCGGCAACAATAATTGTGACACGTGTCACGCTGTGGTTGGCTGTCGTTTCGATCCAATGATAAGGTGACACGTGTCACGCGTATTCTGTCGGCACCATAGATTTTTGACACGTGGCATGTGGCGCATTTTAGCTGATCTTTTGAGATGATGACATGTGTCAGGCGCACGTTAGCGTAGATGATGATTGTCGGCATCGTAGGATGATGACACGTGGCATGCGCATGTTAGCAGATCGGTTGTGATGGTGACACGTGTCACGGCGCATTTTAGCAAAGTCAAACTTTTCTCAGATTCTGACCCGTTGACCCGGTGCACTTTAGCAAAACCGGCGCATGCTAGGCGTCGCGGCGTGCAGTGGTCCAGCGTCGCGACGCGAAAAAGATGAAAATATCCATGTTGACGCATTTTTGTCCGGTTTTGCCCCAAATTACCTCCAGTGCTATCCAAACTTTATTTATCTGCAAAATAACAATAAAACATATCAAAACGTTCATAAAACTCGAGAAACAATACAAAACATTAGGGTAAATGAGTGGGAATAAGTGATATAAATACCACTCATCACACCCCCAAACCTAAAATTTTGCTAGTCCTCGAGCAAAACATAAAATAAAATAACATATCAAAATTTAACTAAGCCATTTTCGTAGGGATCACGGTTGCATTTAGCATATGCAACAAGCCTTTAAACCCCTAGGTGTCCCTAGTGGAAGAGTGTAGTCTCGTGAGGGTTTACAGCAATGATACCCACAAACATTTTACAAAAGTAAAAAGGTATTAAAACTAATGCACACAAAAGCAAAAAGACAAGCGAAAAGAGAATAAAGAAGTTAGTGACTAATCATGTGAAAATTCTACTCCAAGTTACTAGTTGTTTTGTTTCTTTCTAAATTACTGAATAAGTAAATTCTCCGATTATTTTTACCATTCTCCATATACACAACTAACAAAATATCAATCAACTCATTTTTGCCCACAACAGTCATAAGTGCAGTTGATAAGAGAGTAATATTTTTGTCCTAAAGTTCTATCAGATTTCACACCTTTTTATAGCAATGGAATAATTTTCTGATTTTTCTGATTTTTTCTTTGATTTTTTTTTCTATATTTTTTTTATTTATATACAATACCTTCCGTCTATGTAGCGAGCTTTGGGTCGGTGGCTCCCAAACCAGTTGGCTTTAGGGCACCAGGTGTTAAGACACCCCTACGAACTTAATTACTCAGACTTCAGATATATATATTTTTTTGCCGCATCTTCGATCCATGTAACGAGCTTTGGGCCAGTGACTCCCAAACCAGTTGGTTTTAGGGCACTAGGTGTTAAAACACCCTTACAGACTTAATAACCCGGATCTTAGATACTTTATTTTTGTAAATCAGAATTTTTTTTTTTACTCCATCACTTTTTGAGATGTTTCCTCCAATTAAACTAAAGAATTGAATATTACAAACTTTTCAATTTTAGCTTATGACCGTATGTTTCCATGTATGTTGATAATACCTGCCAACTGAGCATAAGAAGATCCATTTTAGTCCATTTTAAGGAGAATTTACAAATTAAATAATTTAAAAGGAAATAAACAAAAATTAACTTGTTTCAAAATAAATGGTTTGAGATACGTATCAGGAGTGAGAACTCCTTACTCAGCTACCTCTCACCAATTTCACCTTTTTAGTCAAAAATAAAAACACAAAAATGCAAAATATTTTTGTAATTTTTGAAAATTTTTCAATTTTTTTGTATTTTTCGAAAAATTTTGGACAAAAAATAAAAATAACACACTAAAAACAAGGTACTAATCAACTAAATTCCTCCCCCAAACCTAAATGAGACATTGTCCCCAATGTCTTAAACAGTAAAAGGAGAGTTAGAAGGTTGTACCTGGTTAGCTGAAATCTACAGGAAATTAAAGGTTAAGATCCAGATTAATTCGACGCCTCTTACCACGATCGTCCTCAGACCAATTTATCTTTGATAGGATAGGGTCAACTTGTGGTTCATAGGCTATGAGTTGGTCTATCAGATCCGGAGCAAGTCTGACAGTGAATAGGAGTTCTTTCATAGGTTTTGAAACGAACCCATTTCTCCGAGCATCATCAAGAAACACACAAAGAAAATCATAAAATCCATCAACGTTGAGTAGTCCAAGCGGTTTCTGGTGTATGTTCAGGTTCGCCCAAGATAGAACTATAAAAATTTCCTCCAATGTGCCTAAGCCACCTGGCAAAGCAATAAAAGCATCAGCACGGTTAATCATTCTACCAAACGTTCAGACATACCTGATACGATCAGTTCCTCTCCGTTTGATGATCCAATAAGATTTGCCTCTGCCAAGGGTTTTGGGACGATTCCCAAAACATAACTGCCTCCTTCTTGTACGGCCTTTGAAACGATCCCCATTAATCCAAGATTGCCTCAGCCATATATTAAATGCATATTCCTTGCAGCTAAGACTCGACCCAATTCCTGTGCCGCTTCTATGTATTGTGGTTTAGTACCAACAGTACTACCACAAAACACACAGATATTTTCAACTCGTCTTCTTGAAGTGGCTTCCATTTTTTTTTTATGTATTTATTTTTCAAATCAGGATGCCTTCAAAAGTGTAATGACGGGCTGAATTTATAGTACCTGAAAAAGGGTGAGTAATAATAGCAGAAGTATCTTCCAGAGGACGTTTGTTTGCTAAACAACAAAAGAAATCGTGAAAGGTCAAAAAGTCTGGATACTGTCTACGAAAATAAATATAATTACAACAGAAAAGTGAATCAAAGCAATAATTTAGGCAACGAAATTGTGTACGTAATACGCCACTCGCTTAGTATAAATTCATTAGAATGAGTCTCAAGATTTCATTCTTTATTCAGCCATCGCTAATGAATTGTTTCTTATATTTGCTTGCCAAACACAATTCCTTCTGTCTTAAAATGCTTCGTTTATGCCTTTCCCTACAAAAATAACACACAAAATTAAAAAGTTCACACAAAATATGAAAACAAATCACAACAATTGCATGGGTTGCCTCCCTGCTAGCGCTGAATTTTTCGTCTTCAGCCAGACGTGAATGAAATCCATATGTTAAGGAGGTTTCAATGTCGTTTTGGATGTCCGATTAAAGACAATCCCGTGAGCGTTGCTTTTGAAGGGTCTCTTCCAACGGTAAAGTGGCAAAAAGAGTTTTTTCTCATTCAGTGCTCGTGCCACCTTTTTACTCCTTGTTGTTCCAGTGGTTCCTGCAAAGAAAGAAAGAAAATCAGGAGGTCTCGTATGATGCTTGACTTGAAATGGAAGTTCCATTCTGTCAAGCTTCTGGGTGATATCTTTGATTTGTACTCCCCAAAACAGTGATGTTTTTCCTGAATGCTCTAGATCTTTATTAAGGTCAGACAATTGCTCCTTCATTTGCTCTTCTTTTTGTTCCACCTTTTCTTCACAGATGTATTTGAAAATTTCCATATTCAGCTCTTCATCTGTCATCTGTGAAATACATGTTTCAAAATTGTCAACCTGATGATGAAAAGAAATGTTAGATTTTAGGTCTTCATCCTCTGATCTGGGTGAAATGATTGTCTCAGGTAAATCTTCATCAAACATTTGTGCAATGGAATCTCCAAGATCTTCATTTTGAGGCTTGAAAGTTTGATCCTCCGTTGTTGGTGCAGTTGGTATAAATGGATCAGCTTCCTCCTCGTCAGAGTTGGAATAATAAAAATCAAATCGAGACTTTGCCGGTTCGGGTTCCTGAACTGATACCTCTGATTCTTGATACTGCTCAGCCTCCTCCTCTGTTGAAGTGTCATTCTGAAATGATTGGTACTCAAAGGCTTCATCAGTGTTATCTGGAACTGGTTCTTGAGGTATATAGTTCTGGTTTTCTGTTAATTGTTTGATCTGATCTGTCATTCTCTGTATGGATTCTGTGTTACTCTGAACTTGTGCATCAAATCGAGCTGTCTGTTCTTTGAACATGTGAATCAATTGATCTTCCTCAGATGGTTCTGGTTGTTGATGAAGATCAAAGATAGATGGTGGATAAGATGGAAAATGTGGTTCTGTGAAATGTGATGGTTCTTCGTACCATGAAGGATCTTGCTAGTTCTGCCACCCTGGATTGTAGTTGTATTCGCAATAATCGCTTGTGTGGTTACCATTACATATGTCACATCTCCACATTGAGTTCTGTTGAGCAAATGTAGTATTGCTTGATTCTGACATCCAGTGATAATTGTTAGGCTGGACAACAGGCCTCAGAAAACCGGACTGTAGCTCCCAGATTTGGGGTGTATCTTCTTGTAAAGCACGTAGTCTCTCAATCTCCCAATACTGTTCCATTTGTTAAGTCACCTGAAATCAAAAGAAAGAAATAAAAATTACAGATAAAAATAAAGAAAATTAGATACAAGTAAATTAGATAGCTTCAAAATTAACAACTCAAGAAATATAAGTCCCCGGCAACGGCGCCAAAAACTTGACCGGCGTAAACACACACGTATAACGCAAGCGCACGTATCGTTCAAGTAGTATAAAAATATCGATCCCACGAGGACTTAATTCCTACTGTTGTTATTAACTGTTGAATCTATTTATTTACAAATGTCTAATTAGAGGGAGAATGGAATTGATTGCTTGATTGATTTGGTGATTGTAGTTTTGCAAAATAAAATAAAAGCAGACTCAAAAGAAAATACTAAGGAAAATAAAATAAATGACTCAATGATCTAGGGTCGTGACTCTACACAATATTATTATAAAGATGAATTGATTCTCTTATTTATGTGTAACAAATTAATTTGTTAACCTGAAACAAGAAAATATGCAAAATCCTCTGTCGATGGTCAGACGCAAATACCCAGTATAACCCAATTGAACCATATTCCTATGTCAACCAAATTACCTGGATTCATTAAGACTAAGTTCCAATTATGGCTACCCCCGCCCGACAGGTATATTCCTATCCTGTAAGGAAATCTATTAAAGGGTTATCTATCCTAAAGGAAGATCGTGGGCTATTAAGTCTAAGGCTGAAACCTAAAATCCCTATGTCTAATTCATTTTAGATTTACCTCATCAATCCTATTGGTGATCAGACAACAGGAAGCATTAAGCTTAAGACTTAATAAACAACCTAAAGAATTACCCATAAAAAGAAAATCAATTATTAAGTGTGTGTATTGTGTGTCATCACTTTCCTAGAATAAAAATAAAATGCTGGGGGTTGAGGATTCACTTTTACTATTTATAATTTAGATATCTCCCTTAATATAATACAGAAATTAAACATGATATTACCGACCACCATAAAGGCGGTATTCCTTATTAAGTCAAATTAAGTTCGACCAGCCATAAAGGCGGTAATAATATTTGAACATAAACCAGCCATATAGGCGGTAATTATCTGTCACCTATAGACCAGCCATATAGGCGGTACTACATTATGTCAAATAAATAAAACCAGCCATTAAGGCGGTAATCTTTTATATTTTGAATTATAATTTCTATATTATATTAAATGGAGATTAATCTAAATTAAAAATAATAAAAGCTTCACCCTATCCCCAGCAGAAAATTAACTACTAAACATCAAAAAGAAAGGTAGAAGAAGAGAACTACTATTACTGAAAATAAAAATACATATATTAAAAATAATAATTATTTATACAAAAATAGATGCTTCCTATAAAACCAAGGAAAAATTCCCAATGAGAGCATAAAGAAAAATGAATATGGCGGCCTCCTTTTATAGGCAAGTTTGGTCCAGAGTCGCGACGCTGTAATTGCACTAGCGTCGCGACGCTGGCAACAGTTACATGGAGTCCACACAGGTTGACTACGCGGCTGTCGGCAGCAATAATTATGACACGTGTCACGCTGTGGTTGGCTGTCGTTTCGATCCAATGATAAGGTGACACGTGTCACGCGTATTCTGTCGGCACCATAGATTTTTGACACGTGGCATGTGGCGCATTTTAGCTGATCTTCTGAGATGATGACACGTGTCAGGCGTACGTTAGCGTAGATGATGATTGTCGGCATCGTAGGATGATGACACGTGGCAGGCGCATGTTAGCAGATCGGTTGTGATGGTGACACGTGTCACGTCGCATTTTAGCAAAGTCAAACTTTTCTCAGATTCTGACTCGTTGACCCGGCGCACTTTAGCAAAACCGGCGCATGCTAGGCATCGCGGCGCGCAGTGGTCCAGCGTCGCGAAGTGAAAAAGACAAAAATATCCCTGTTGACGCATTTTGTCCGGTTTTGCCCCAAATTGCCTCCAGTGCTATCCAAACTTTATTTATCTGCAAAATAACAATAAAACATATCAAAACGTTCATAAAACTCGAGAAACAATACAAAACATTAGGTTAAATGAGTGGGAATAAGTGATATAAATACCACTCATCAGGAGACAGCTACCAGTTTTACTTTACCCGTTAGTGATGAAGGACTTTAGTCTAATTTTAGGGATGGATTGGCTGACAGTTCATGTAGCCGTTATCGATTGTAGTGGTAAAGAAGTGAGGTTTAGGTCAGATGACAGGGAGTTCAAGGTAGTCAGTGATCGTGGTCGGGTTGTGACACCTATCATTTCTGCCATGTCGGCTTGTAGAATGATCAAACAATGGTGTAAAGACTTTTTAGCGAATATTGCTACAGTAGAGGATAGTGAATCAACGCATATAGCAGATATTCCAGTTGTGAGGAAGTACCATGACGTGTTTCTTGATGAGTTACCAGGATTTCCTTCACGTAGAGATCTTATGCCTGCCACTGCCCATATTTCGATAACTTCATACTTTATAGTCCCGGCAGAAAAGAAGGAATTGAAAGAACAGTTGCAAGAGGTGTTAGATTGAGGATTTATTCAACCAAGTGTTTCACCTCGGGGAGCACCAATATTGTTTCTGAAAAAGAAGGATGAGACCTTAAGATTGTGTATCGATTATCGTCACCTCAATAAGGTAACGGTTAAGAACTGGTATCCGTTGCCTCGTATCGATGATTCGTTTGATCAACTTCAGGGAGCCTCGTTGTTCTCAAAAATCAATCTTCGATCGGGATATCATCAGATGAGGATTCGAGATGTGGATATTTTGAAGATTGCATTCCGCACTAGATACAGACATTATGAGTTCCTAGTGATGTCATTCAGACTTACTAATGCACCTGCAACATTCATGGGTTTGATGAATAGAGTGTTCCAACCGTATTTGGATAAGTTTGTTGTAGTATTTATTGATGACATCATTGTTGGTTGATGTTTGATATATGAGTTTATATATTACATCATAAATATATTTATACATATATGTTGGAAATTTGATTGAGTAATCGATAGCATGAGAACATAAATTGTGAATATAAATTTTGGGTATAATTGTATGCTTGTACTATGAATCGAAATATTTGAGTATTATGTGACTTTGAGATGAGTTGATGGATGAAATGTGATGAGATGTGTTGTATTGGATGTTGTGTGGGACTATTGTTATGCTTCCGGATTTAGTATAATAGTGGTCGGAGATGCGAGATTATGCGAGATTAGCATAGGCTTGTGGTTCAATCCCTCTCTTGCACATTTATGCGGGATTATACGGTGGGAAACCTTGGGAGTAAGAGAGAGACCCTCCCATTGGTTTCAGTCCATTATTATATCGAATATGGATAGCAAACCTTGTTTTATTGAGATGTGTTATTGTGAGTATCTTTTGCCTGATATAGCTTTTATATATTAATTGTTGTTTCAGATATTAATTATATATATATATATATATTATATATATATATATATATATATATTTGTTGGTGAGGTCATGTTGAGAGTATTGAGTGTTTTTACTTACTGAGCTCTTTAAGCTCACCCCTCATTTTCCCAAACATCATAGGTAGTTCACTAGCGCAACAGTAGCAGTATCAGTACCAAGATTTGACTCGTTTTCCACAGCCGTCAGTCGGGTTGGTCCATACATTTCTTTTGGCTTTTGAGATAGGATATTTAGGACAACTTTCATGTTTTCAGACACTTTTGGTGTAAACGCTTATTTAGGATTTATTAGATTATATTTATGGAATATTATTTTTCCTTTGCGAACTCTTGGTTCAGTTGCATGACAT
>SKCR01035121.1:0-41398 GCA_019454045.1 Zanthoxylum bungeanum
GTTGGTCTTTCACGTGTGTTATAATGATGTTTGAATCTGGCAACCCCTCATCAGGTTGGGTCAGTCTTCATCTGCACAAATGTTATTGAATCTTTATCCCTAACATCAGGTCGATCTTAGTAGATGTTCTTGTGCTGTCGAATCATTTCGTTCTGCCCTCGATAGCCTTCTTACACCTCAGGCTCGGATCCCTCTTTTTGACCTCTCATCTTTACAATGACTTTGACATTTTGTCTGTTAACTACAATCCCCATTCTACCCTTTCTAGGGATTCTGACTTCTTGGGAGATGAAAACCACCATCAACATCTGCCCTATAGTTCTCGGTATCAACGAGTTAATGAGTTTATACCGGGAACTATAAAAAAGATAGTGGTGCATGAACCTGGAAGCCGTTCTGATGTCTTTGGGTTGATACTCAATCCTGATCCAGTCCAAAATCTCAAGTGTGCTCCATCTCTCGGCAGGTACCACAACTTCAAGCTTCAATGCTTCTTGTGAAAATCCACGTTGCGTTCACAACCCTGATCTGACAGCTCTACTTTTGATTTGTAACTTGGTCATCTCTTTTGCTTGGCCCTCTCTAATCGATAAGGTTGATCCAAGCTAACCCAAGTCGGCTACAACATTGGCTTCTATGCTTGGAGAAGCTCATCTCATGCCACCTCGAGCTGTTGCATGCTGTTGACATGCCGTAATCTCAGTTGAAATGATCTATAAAAACCTGTAAAACAAAATGGGCCACAAGTGAAGGCTCAACTCCTTGGGCTATTAGGTCAATTACAAGGCCTCGGTGGGACGTAGCCCAGCCTGAGCAAAAAACAATAACTTGACCACAAAATGCATTGGATGATTTTTCCCCAAAATTTTGACCTGGCCGAATGATATGTGTGAAATTGATTGATGAAGCATGTTCTTGTGAATTTGATTAATAAGAATGCTTACATGTATATAGAATGATGATACATGGAATCAATTTATGAAAAATGCATTGGATGATTTGTTCCCCAAATTCATGCCTTGGCCGAATGTGTTGCTACTTGGAGTGGATTGAATTTTTTTTTTTGTGTTTAAGATCATTGGCATGACTTAGAACGTGTACGGGACGTAGATTAATAATTCAATCGGATTGAAAAACAAATCGACACAAAAAACTCACCTTGGCCGAATACATAGGACATGTAAAGGAGTTGATTTGTTATAAAATTAATGTTGGACATTTATTTTGAAAAATTGATGATTAATAAATTAAATGGGTATTTTTGAAATATTTGGTTTAATACATTAATCTTGGTATTACACTTTAATTATTGGACTTTAATGTTTGGAATATTAAAATTTAATTTAATGGGCTTTAATAATTTAATTGGGCCTTATGGGCTTAAAATTGGTTTTATGGCACTTAAGGGTGATTCCTTATTTGGGCTTGGTAATTGGGTGTTTGACCCACATTGACCAAAGCCCAAGCCTTAATAAATCAATTCTAAGACCATTTGACTTGAATTAAATTCAACATTGGATGTTAGTTGGGGCTTTGAGGCCCAATAGATTAGATTTAGAATCTAAGTCTTTAAAGCACATTAAAGTGTAAACATTTAATTTGGAATTAAATAATTGAATTGTATTGAATACGAATTAAATTAGATTTAATAAGTAGTTCGATATAATTCGCGAATTCGTACCTATGTACTTATTCTCAATCGAGTTGGACTCGCGCAAAATCAAACCGTTGTTTGAACATTGGATGATCACTTAAACAAAGACTAATTAATTGGATTAGATTGGTTGTAGAAGCATGTCTTGTTTGAATATATATGTATGTGATGAATGAATAGTGTATATCGGATGGATAATAGAAGGGAAAGGGAATTTTAGAAATTATTGTAAATTTGGAATTTATAAATTGGACCTGCGTGTCCAGCCTTATCTCTTTATCTCTTTGTATTCTCTTCTCACCTAATTCCCCTCAATGTAAATGAGGTTTCTCTTATTGTATTATGTAATTGGGTAGTAGTAGAATAGTGCTAGCGGGGAGAGGAAATGGAGTGATTTGTTCTAGGAACAAGTTGTTATATATCCATCCGCATATCACTATTAATCTTACTTTACGCGCTTTATGATGTTTTAGAAGCATGCTTAAGGGTGTATGATGATGAGACCTAACAAAGATAAAATAAATTGGTTGCCAATTACGCGAAAATCCCTCAATTTATATTAAGCGAATATCCTTCCATTGAATGGTTCTTGTTCAAGATCCGAAGTTGGCATTGGTTTGTTTTTGACCAAAGTCAAGACCTTGTCAATCAAGGATGTACTTGAATCATGAGAGTTTTGTTGCATATCGGTGTCTTGTCCAAATCGTGATTTTTATTGGCCAAAGTCAAGATCACTTTTTGTCCAACGACATTGATTACGAAACTTTCCTCGTCAATGGGTCCCGCTTAACTGGAATCATTAGGTTTGTTTTTGGCCAAAGCCAAGGCCTAAATGATTCGGAGGATAGGGTTAGGAAATGTAATGGTTACATTGGCATTATACATATTTCGGACTTGGATGTCCACCTAACCGGATCTAGGAATTGGATGAGATCCAATTGATCATGGAGATCTACCTAAGTTAAATAGCATACAATTTTTATTGGCCAAAGTCAAGGTTGTGTGTTATTTAACGGGATCCTAGCCCACTAGGAAATTCGATTTCCCGAGTTCTCTACAGAGGGTTAGAAACTTGAAGAAAATAGTGGGAGGCTATTATTGAATTTGCAATTTCATTCAGATACTTAGCCTTACGCGTCTTTCAAAATTATTTCGTCAATATTTTAAATAATTAGTTGGACTAATATATTGTTATTTTACTTGTAACAGTTTGACTGTACCCATAACATCGTTGACTTTATAGTTGGACTATAGTTGTCAAGATGATTGGCAAAGGTAATATCCGCGACATAATCATGGGCGATAATGTCTTCAAAGGGACAAACTTTGCCGACTGGGAAATGAACCTCAAGATAGTGCTTGGGGCTGAGAGGATACTGTATACTATTCAGAGACCTCTCCCGCCTGAACCCACTGAGCCACTGGAGCTAGAGTTATGGAAGACTCATAGTGACGATTGTGACCAAGCTCAGTCAGTTATGCTAGCTGCAATGACCCAGCATTTCAGACGTCAGTACAGGGACTTGGATCCCTATAACATGATGGCAAGATTGCGTGATCTTCACCGCACCAATAAGCGGATGAAGAGGTACGAGCTAGTAAGGAAACTCTTCCGCTCCCGGATGACAGACGGCGCATCAGTTGAGGCCCACGGGACTCAAATGATCGCCGATATTGATGAGTTGGCCAATATGGGAATAGTCTTGGAGGCTGAGCTGACTATAGATATGATCTTGCAGTCACTTCCTGATACTTGGAAACAAATCATAATCAACTACAAGTTGATGGATACAGATGACACTCTTGGAGAGCTGTTATCCGTATTGAAGGAGTCCGAAAGGGAACTCCTAAAGGGGAGCAAGCGCGAGGCGCATTATGCATCGACCTCTCATGCGCCAAAGGCTGGCCCAAGGCAATTGGAGGTGCGAGGAAGAAGAAGTTCAAGAAGAAAAAGGGCAAAGGCAAGTTGACAGTGGCTTCTAGGAAGCCAAAGGACAAATCTCGCGACATCTGCCTCAACTGCGGCAAGAGGGGTCACTGGAAACGTGACTGCCGAATGAGCATTGTGCAGAGGGAGGATATCAAGGCTGGCAAGGCTATCGCCTCTGGTATGTTTGTTATTGAGATAAATATGACTTCTAGTTTTAAAAATTGGATTTTTGATTCTGGTTGTGGTGCTCATATTTGTACTGATGTGCAGGATCTGCATGATAGCAGGATGCTGGCGTCAGGGGAGATGGATCTACGGGTCGGAAACGGAACACCAGTTGCTGTTTTGGCCGTAGGGACTTTTGTTTTAGAACTGCCCTCAGGGCATGTACTTAAACTTTTGAACTGTTGTTTTGTACCTAGTTTAACTAGGAAATATATATCTGTATCCTTGTTAACCCAGCAGGGTTACACTTTTGTATTTAGAAACACTGGGTGTTATTTATATAAAAATGATGCAGAAATTTGCACAGCTGTTGCAAATAACGGTCTTTATATTTTGAATATAAATGAATCTCCTAAAATGACAAACAAAAGGCTCAAAAGGAGTAATCTAAAAGATGAAGCTTATATGTGGCATTGTCGTCTAGGACACATCAACAAGACTCGCATATCCACACTTTCGAAGAGTGGGTACTTGGACGAATTTGATCCCAATTCATATGACGTCTGCGAATCTTGTCTTTTAGGCAAAATGCCTAAATCACCTTTTAGCGGTAAAGGTGAACGTGCCACAGAACTGTTAGCTCTCGTTCATACTGACGTATGCGGGCCCATGTCTAGCCAGGCTAGAGGTGGATTTCACTACTTCGTAACCTTTACAGATGATGCATCTCGTTACGGTTATGTGTATCTTATGAGACACAAGTCGGAAACTTTTGAGAAATTCAAAGAGTTTCGACACGAAGTGGAGAAACAAACAGGGGAAGAGTATTAAGACATTACGGTCAGACCGTGGTGGCGAATACTTAAGTTATGAGTTTCAAGATTACTTGAAAGAATATGGTATTCTTTCACAGTGGACTCCTCCTGGAACACCGCAATTAAACGGTGTGTGTGTCCGAACGGAGAAACCGCACCTTGTTGGACATGGTAAGGTCAATGATGAGTCGCACTGAGCTACCAATATCCTTCTGGGGATACGCATTAAACAGTGCTATACTTATTTTGAATAAGGTACCGTCGAAGTCTGTTGAACAGACTCCATATGAGATATGGACAGGAAGGAAACCAGGTTTCTCTTTCCTGAAGATTTGGGGATGCTGGGCACATGTTAAACGTTTGGAAAGTACCAAACTTGAACCCAAAACTGATAAATGCCTTTTTGTAGGATATCCTAGGGAAACCAAAGGATATTACTTCTATCACCCACAAGAGAACAAAGTATTTGTTGCTCTACAAGCATTTTTCCTTGAGAAGGATTTTATAAATGCAGTGGTAAGTGGGGGAGGAAAGTAGAACTCGATGAAGATCGTAGTGATACTGTTCCTGGCAATGAATCAACGACGGACAAGAACAGACCGTTCGGGATGAGTCTGTACCACAAACTTCACATACACAAGGACCGCGTAGGTCGGAGAGAGTCAGAACAGTACCTGAGAGGTATGGGTTCCTGATCTCACCTCATGTAGATATTAATCTTATTGAGGATAATGAACCGGCTACGTATGAGGAGCGATACAAAATATCGATTCCGGTTTATGGCAAGATGCCATGAAGTCCGAGATGGATTCCATGTACGCCAACCAAGTTTGGACACTGGTTGATGCACCAGAAGGCATAAAGCCTATTGGATGCAGATGGATCTTCAAGAAGAAGACCGACATGGATGGCAACGTACAAACGTACAAAGCTAGGCTTGTAGCGAAGGGGTATCGTCAACAATATGGTATTGATTATGACGAAACCTTCTCAACCGTTTTGCCATGATTAAATCCATTCGGATAATGCTTGCAATAGCTGCATATTTCGATTACGAGATATGGCAGATGGACGTTAAAACGCTTTCCTTAACGGAAACCTTTTGGAGGATGTTTATATGCAACAGCCTGACGGTTTTATCGTACCTAGACTTGCAAACAAGGTTTGTAAGTTAAATCGATCCATTTATGGATTGAAGCAAGCATCACGATCATGGAATCAGCGTTTTGATGAGATCATAAAAGAATATGATTTCGTGCAAAACGTAGATGACCCTTGTGTATACAAGAAGGTTAGTGGGAGAGCACTTACTTTTATTGTCCTTTATGTCGACGACGTATTGCTTATAGGCAATGACATTCCCATGCTAACGCGGTTGAAAGCTTGGCTTTCATTAAAATTCTCCATGAAAGATCTGGGAGAAACAGCCTTTATTCTTGGAATAAAGATCTACAGGGATAGATCTAGAAGCTGCTTGGACTCTCCCAGAGTACATATATGATAAAGTGTTGAAGCGATTCAACATGGAAACAATCCAAGAGGGATTGGTTCCAATGGGACGTGGTACCTCTCTGTCTAAGGACATGTGTCCTAAGAATCAGGAAGAGAGAGACCACATGAGTCGGATACCGTTCGCATCGGAAGGAGTCGGAAGATCGTATGAAATGATATGTGAAATGATGATATGATTTGTATGGACCTGATTGTTGCGTTTATTACTTGGTGTGGAGTTGCGCGTTTATGAATGGAGGGTGAAATTGTATGCCATTTGGAACAGTTTTAGTGCGAATGGCAGTGTATAGGATTGATAGTTCTATGGAGCAATGGTCTGTCATGGCCATTCGGAGGCGGAGCGAAGATGCCCTGAGACTCAGTGGACGGAGGGCTTTGAGCATGTGCAGTCGCTATCAGCGCGATCCAGGTGAAGGTCACTGGATAGCAGTTAAGATATCCTTAAGTATCTAAAACGACTAAGGATGCTTTCTTAATTTATGGAGGTGGAGAACTTGCGGTATCTGGGTATACCGATGCAAGTTTCCAACCGACAGGATGACTACAAGTCACAATCCGGGTACATTTTTTGTTTGAATAACGGAGCAGTGAGCTGGAAATCTTCAAGCAAGATACTGTTGCCGATTCAACAAAGAAGCGGAGTACATCGCTGCATCTGAAGCAGCAAAGGAGGCAGTTTGGATCCGAAAGTTCCTTATCGGATTAGGAGTAGTTCCGTTAGCAGCTGAGCCCGTTCCATTGTATTGTGACAATAACGGGGCTATAGCACAGCTAAGGAACCAAGGTCTCATCAACGGTCCAAGCATGTTCTTCGACGTTACCATCTGATTCGGGAGATTATACATCGTGGCGATGTAAAAGTCGCGAGAAGGTCACATCAGATGACAACATTGCAGATCCGCTGACGAAGGCTGTTCTTCAGCAAGTTTTTGAACGACACATACATAGTTCGGGTATTAGATGCTTGAGTGACTGGCTATAGGCCAAGTGGGAGATGTTAGACATTGTGTCCCATAGCGTCACTGTTTGTAAATGATATTGTATTATTGTACAAAATTAACTATGTAATAATGAAATTGCCTTTTGCCATTTTGTAAATATTATTTACTTTGATATATAAATGGCGAAAGTCCATATGATTAGTACTGGATTGAGATGATATGAGACAGTATCAATCCATAAAGGTTTAATCATTTAAATATAGCTAGCCGTAGTATTATCGAGACTGGACATCGATAATGCGGAATAGGCTAGTATTGCGCTTGTGCACGTTGTGAGGGCACAACGGCATAGTTCTCATATATTTAAGTATTGGATACTTATGCAAGTGCGATAGGAGGTTGTGTTTTACCGATGGTACGGAAAACAGCTTCGCTCTGGATAGACCCCGCGGAATCCCATTGGTAGTATGTCTAGGTGTCTATGGGAGGCCGCATCAGGGTAGGTGTATATGGTCTTAACCCGAGACTTACATCGCTATTACTTGCGACAATCGGTAAACTTTGGTTTTGGTGGTTGGGGACCTTAACCGGTTCTGTGTACACCTCTTCTGGGTTTATCGAGAATCGTAGTGTACTGGATGTGATATCAAGATGGAAGTATCGCTTCAGACATATGGAGGTGATGATCACGCAGGACACAGAACTAGTACTCTATAAAAGGTTGCAACCGTCGGGACAATATGACTAGGTCAGGATTGTCCGATTTAAGAGACTAGTTGCTTGATGTCCGATATATGTTTCGTACGGGGCAGACACATCTCCAGCCCTAGGCCTAGCATGTGATCATCCGATACTGGATCGATGTACGCAATACTACGGTATACTACGCTTGATATAGATCTTATATTCCTATAAGAATATTTCTGGAGAATGGGGTAGGCATGGCGCTTTGCTAGAAGCCAACCTTGTCTTGTGAATCGGTAAGAACGTAGTACGAGGTACGTGCGTGTTCGGATTATCCGATGACCGTATTTACTGCCAACATATCCGGAGATCTCTTGGGTCGCTTCCTGAAGATTCACCTATGATATTTGATTCGAACTTAATTAATCTTGGATTAATTGCGGAGAAACTTTATCTCGGATAAAGTGCCTTATTTAGAGAGAGAGAACGATTAATTTGGAATTAATCAGTAAAATTATTATATTCGATATAATAATTGAAATTCGATTTCGACGCGAAATTAAAATTAGATTTTAATTCGGGCATACGAGTTAATTTAGAATTAATTCGTTAGCGACGTAAATAATAATTTCGCTAGGCGCGATTATTTATTTAAATTCGATTTAATTAACGTCGCGACGCAAGTTCGGTATTTCAGAAATATCGAACCCGAACGCGTGAGTGGACGTGGGCCCACTTTCATTTGGAACGTGTGGGGCCCACTTGACACATGTCATTATATGTATTATTTATTGATAATGCATTGCATGGTGATAGTGTATAATACACTCTAATGTTATGCATGGAATTTGAGTGTTTGACACTCTAAGCCTTTGCATGGCTTCTGTCATAGATTTATTATTATTTAATAAATATTATGGCATAAATATAAATTGATTTTGGTATCAAAAATCAATTAGAACAAAAAAAAGAAAATCTCTCTTCTCTCTCTCACTTGGCCGAAAACTGCATGCAGTTTTTGGTCTTCATCTTCTTCATTTTGGTTGCCAAAAGCTTGAAGAAAGTGTGATTGTTTGGAACATCTCCTCACATGCAAGGCTAGCACCTTTCAAGGGATCAAAAGAGGTGATAGGGAAACCATCATAGAGCTTGGAATACTCAAAGCTTGGAGCTTTCCACATCTTCTCACCTTGGCCGAAAATCATCCACCTTGGAGCTTCCATCTTGGCTTGATTTTCTTCATCACAAGATATTGTAAGTATGATTCCGCCATACTTCATGTTTATATATATTCTTTGTTGTATTTCATATATGCTTAATCTTTCCTTGGGACATATTATAGAAACCAACAGTTATAAGGCTTTATTGAATTAGAATTACAATAAGATAGTTGTAGATGTGATTTTGAGGCAATTGAAGTTGCCTTGTGTTTCAGCCGAGATTTGGGATTCTGGCCGCTAGTTTTGTTAATTGCATTTTTGGATATTTCAGGTGACTATATCGGTTACGATGGAATATATGTTTAGCATGACATGACCATATCATGTATCATGGGTATATTAGATTTGTCTGTTCAAGTCTACTAACCATACTTGGCCACATTTTAGAATTTTCGCAAAAGTCTTTTCGGTCGCATTCTGCTTCTGACACACCAGTGTTTGACCATCGGTTCTGTGAGTGGACACTATTTCTTTTCCTGTGTTATTTTTTTTCCATTATATGATAATTTCTGTATATGAATGTGTTATGTAACTTACATAATTCGTTTCATATTTTTGTGTGAGTTTTCAGTCTTTGTATTTGAATCTGTATATGTTCCATATATGTTTTTTCGTTACGCTATCAGCTCATGTCATTTGCTTATGTTTTCTGTTTATGTTATCGTTTATGTTTTGTGTATATACTTTCGGTTTTCGTATATGGGTCACGTGCTTCCGACATAAATTTTATGTATTTTCAACTTATAAGAAGTCATTTATCTATTTTCATTTTCAGTTGACAATCGTATGAGTCTTGACGTAAGTCTGCTGTTTCAGGTCTCTGTTACGTGTCAGTTATGAAAATATGTATTTTCTTTTTATGGATTTTCCTGATATTTTTTTTATGTTTTATCAATATTTCTTATTATGTTTTTGAAAGAAAATTTTGGTAAAAAGAATTTTGGTCACTTGTTTTTGGATTGTATATGAAAATGATATGTTTTCCATCTCGGCGTCTGAAATATGTTTTTGAGTTTAACTGTAAATTATGTCTTCGCCGAGACACCGAATATTCTATTTCATCTGAAATATGTTTTTTAGTTTAACTGTAAATTATGTCTTCACCGAGACACCGAATATTTTTTATTTCATCACGGAGCTTGATGATATGTTTTATTATTTTTATGTTTTATGGTTTTTGACCATCCATGATGCCCGTTCTGTTATGGGGTTTTGATTATCGAAAACTGACAGCCCATTACCCTATGTCGACATGGTCATGTTATGAACATTGTCCGATCTATGTGCGTGATTGGCATTGGATGTCCTGTTGGTTTCGATACGATTATCTGAAAGAAAAACATAAAATTTTGGATTTCAATTCTGTTTTATGATGAATGATAAGTTATGTTTTCTATTGACGTTGTTTCAATTTTCAGTTCTGTCACGTTTTATTTTCTGATTGAAGTTCGATCATTCAGTTGACATATTTTTTGATTATGCTAACATATTTTCAGTCTTGTTTTCATATATCTATCTCTATTATCTGTCATAGGTTTCTGTCAGGTCACTGGTTATCAGATTCTATTTCCATTCTGATTATGTATATAACTTCTGTAGACGCTGGTTTTCGCCCAAGGTCCACAATCAAGATTTCGTAGGTTGGGGGCACTAGAGATTCTGCAAAACAAGGATAGGATGACCGGGGAAGGTCTACCCACCGGTGTGGTGGAAGCCGTAGGCACTCCGACGCCCAAGTCAGTGGTAGGAATGAGCTGTAAAGGTCGTAGTAGGAGGAGCAAGGTCAGATATTACCTTGATCCCGGTGAGCTACCGTGAGGGCGATAGGTAGGGTATGATGAAAGCTCTGGAGAGAAGACTATTGAGCTATGAGAGTTATGCTGATCCCTTCTTCTCGTGGACTTCCTTCTCTTATATAAATACTTCGGGAGACATGGGTATTTACTGCGTTTGATGGTTCATCCGTTCGACTTTGGTAATGGCCGATTTATGAGGGGTAATTATGCTTGCCCATTGAAGACTGAAAACGACTGGGTTGTAAGAGGTGTTTATGAGTTTAAGTGTTTCGTGGGTTGGCGTATGATGGGCATTGGTTATGGTTTGGATGTGGGGTTCTTTACTGGGAGTGGGCCCGTGAATCTACGGGCCTATATATACTAAACCCGAGGCTTCCTTTAGTGTGTGGGTTTGAAATAGCAACTCGGGCCTGGATCTTATGTTGGGGAGTTTGGGGTGCGTTCAGTATTGGGTCTGAAGCAAAAGGTCAGAATTGCTCTTGGACCAAATTTGACCCATACAGTTTGTCCCCTACTCTCCAAGTCAAGGAGTCATTGGCTTGGAGAGTATTCGTTGGTCGTGTCGTCTGAACCAAACTAGGAAAGTCTTCATTACTCGAACCAGGCCACGATCGGGCGTATTCAGAGTCGCCTGGACAATGTGGCTACGGTCTTGAATCTGATTAATTGGGAGTTTAGGGGGGATGTCCCTAGTCTGATCGAGTTGGACGTTGTCCCTGATCATACTCCATCAGAAGTTAAGCGGGGAGCGTATCCATCGACTGGAACTAATTAAGGCCAGTAGTTCAAACTCATTTGGTACCGAATAGGGACCAAACCGAGTCTACATGTCGTCTGGACCAGAAAAAGGTCCATTAAACTAAACTTGACTCCATCACGAGCCAATTGGGGATGTTCCCGTCGACTGGACCTGATGAAGTCCAGGAAGACATTCACTCGTTTGGTATCAATGAGGGACCAACCGAGTCTACATGTTGAGTGGACCAGAAGAAGGTCCATGAACTAAACTTGACTCCATCTCGAGTCAATTGGGGAGGTTCCCGTCGAATG
Organism: Zanthoxylum bungeanum; assembly: GCA_019454045.1. Classification (NCBI taxonomy): domain Eukaryota; kingdom Viridiplantae; phylum Streptophyta; class Magnoliopsida; order Sapindales; family Rutaceae; genus Zanthoxylum; species Zanthoxylum bungeanum. The sequence continues at coordinate 11,768 of SKCR01035121.1, forward strand.
GACCTAATGAAGTTCAGGAAGACATTCACTCATTTGGTATCGAGGAGGGATCAAACCGAGTCTACATGTCCAGTGGACCAGAAGAAGATCCATGAACTAAACTTGACTCCATCACGAGCCAATTGAGGAGTTGATGAGTGGTAATTATATCAATATTTTCCACTCATTTAACTTAATATTTTGTATAGTTTCTTGAGTTTTATGAATATTTTGATGTGTTTTGTGTTATTTCGTAGATAAATAAAGTTTCAGGACTCTCTGGAGGTGATTTGAAGCCAAACAGTGAAAATTGGACAAAAGGGCATATTCATAATTTTGCGCGTAGCAACGCTCAAAGCCTTACACGTCGCGACGCCTAACATGCACCAAGAGCTTCTAACGTGCGCCAGGGGACACATGTCAGAATCTGAAAAGTTTGACTTGCTAACGTGCGCCGTGCCACGTTTCACCATCACAGCCGATCTGCTAACGTGCGCCGTGCCATGTGTCATCATCTTATAGTGCCGACAATCGCCATCACCACATGTCACTCCACGTGTCTGCCACGTCATTGTCCACATCACCAATTGACCGAGTCAACGTGCCACGTCACCGCCACGTCATCATCAGCCAATCACAGCGTGCCACGTTTCATCATTCTATGGTGCCGACAATCACTTTCGCCACGTCATCGCCACGTCAGCGCCACATCAGCATAATCATTGAGTTGCTAGCCGCCTTGCCACGTGTCACCTTATCATCTTATCCGAAATGCCACGTGTCAGATAAGAATCTGAAGCCGACGAACCAGAAGTCGACACGTGTCGCGTCACGACGGGTCTATAAATTGAGCTCGAGATTTCAGTTTTAGATGTACCTTCCTCTCTGATTTCTCTGATGTAAATATGGAGTTTTCTATCTAGTTTCTTTTAAATTTTAGTTTTGTAATAAATTTTAATTACGTTATGTAATAATAGTAATTTACTTTCTTTATTTTTACAGTTTTTACTATTCAACCATGATGAGGTAACTTCCCCCTGCTAGGGTGAAAGATAATTATTTTACTATTGCTATTTAGATTAATCTCCCTTAAATATAATATATTCACTATTTAAAATTTGACTTAAAAAGGATACAACTATATTGGTCGGTTGATAATTCATTTTAAACTGGTTTAAACCTGACTAAGCAAGGATACCGCCAAATTGGTCGGTTGATAATTAAATTTTCTTACCGCCTATATGGCAGGTTTATTTTGATTCCGCCTTTATGGATGGTTGGACTTAATTTGACGTAATCAGGTTATCGCCTATATGGCTGGTTGGTAAAATCATCACAAGTTAATATATTATATTAAGAGAGATATCTAAATTAGTAGTAGTAAAAGTAAATCCTTTTACTCTAGCATTTTTTTTAATGGTAATTTACTTTTCAGCTTTTACTTTACCGCAATTACTTTTCAGCATTTTTACTTTATGTCTTTTATTTTACTAGCCCTAGTTATGTGTTGTAACTAAATTAGATATCTAGGGTTGTGATGAAGTCTAATATCACCGGTTTATAATGGGTTATTTTGTTGTTTGGGTAATTTAAAGGTTTACTTATTAAGTCTTAAGCTTAATGCGTCTTGTTAATTGGCCACTAATAAGATTGATCTGGTAAATCTAAAATAAACTTGACAAATGAATTTTAGGTTTCAGCCTTAGACTTAATAGCCCACGATCTTTCTTGAGGATAAATAACCCTTTAATAGATTTCCTTACAGGATAGACATATACCTATCGGGCGGGGGTAGCCATAATTGGAACTTAAACTTAATGAATCCAGGTAATTTGGTTGACATAGACATATGGTTCAATTGGGTTAAACTGGGTATTTGTGTCTGACCATCGACAGAGGCTTACACATAATTTAGTGTTCCGAGTTAATAAATCAATATATTACCAACTTTAAGATAATCACTTCATCTTTTAAATGATATTAGAATGATTCACAACCCGGGATCTTTGTGTCTTTTATTTTCTTTAGTATTTTCTTTTATCTTTTTATTTTTCAACCAAATCACCATTTCAAATCAATCAAACAACCTGTTAGAAACTAGTAATCATTTGACCTCATAAAATTAATAGATTAGGTATTAAGTCCTCGTGGGATCGATACTTTTTATACTACTTGAATGATACGTGCGCTTGTGTTATACGTGTGTGTGTAAGCACCAGTCAAGTTTTTGGCACCATTGTCGGGGACTTATTTATCTTTTACTATTAGTTTAGAGGTTAGATACCTTTACTTGTATCTAATTTCTTTTTGTTTTCTTGTGTTTCAGGTTCTCAAAACTTCATGAGACGAACCAGAAGCTTTGAACTTCGACCGCTTGACCCGGAAATTGAAAGAACCATCAGACAGTTGAGAAGGGAAATGCGAGAAGGCTAAGAAGCTTTAGTCAACATGGAACCTGAACCTTTGGAAGTTGCACCACCAATTCCCTTTCGAGACAGAACCATTCCGGTGGTTGACAGACTCATTTCTTGTATTGTACTTCCTCCCTTACCAGAAAATGCGGGTGACATCAAAACATGCATTCAGATGATTCAGCAATCAGTGCAGTTTGGGGGGAAAGCAACTGAAGATCCTAATGCCCACATCAGCAACTTCCTAGAAGTTTGCGGTACTTTCAATTACAACCGAGAAGCTGAAGAAGCAATGAGACTGCGTGTTTTTCCATATTCCTTGAAGGACAGAGCTAAAGCTTGGCTACATTCACTACCAGCAGGTTCCATCACAACTTGGAACACTTTAGCCACCAAATTTCTTGCAAAGTACTTTCCACCAGCCAAAACTGGAAAGCTGAGAAATGACATCACATCCTTTGTGCAACAAGACTCAGAAACTCTCTACGAAGCTTGGGAAAAGTACAAAGTTTTGCTCCGGAAATGTCCTTACCATGAGATTCCAAAATGGCTTCAAGTCCAAACTTTCTATAATGGACTTTCTGGACTGATGAGAACCACAATCGATGTTGCTGCTGAAGGAGCTTTAATGGCAAAAGGAGAAGATCAAGCTTGGAACCTAATCGAAGAAATGGCTAACAACAATTCCTTGTGGCCAATAGAAAGGAGCATGATCCAAAGAATTGCAGGAATTTATGAAAGTGGAGCCAATACAGTAGTCAACGCCAAGCTGGATCAGATATGCAAATTTATGGAGACTCTTACCAATGGATCCACAAGTTCACCATATGGAGGAGAACCAGAACCAAACCAACCTGAAGAAATGGTGAATTATGTCAACAATTTCAACAGACAGGGGAACAATCCATATTCCAACACCTACAACCCAGGGTGGAGGAATCATCCTAATTTTTCATGGAGCAACAATTCAGGGCAAAAGAACAATCCACCACCTGGATTCCAACAGCAGAACTATCCACCACCTGGATTTCAGCAACAGAACAAAGGCCAGGATCAGACAAATGAACCATGAATAGCAGAAGTGCTGACTCAGTTAAAAAAGTACGATGCTATGTTTCAGAGCCAATCAGCTTCCATCAAAGCACTTGAGAATCAAATCGGACAACTGGCTAATGCTCAGAGTTACACACCGCCAGGTAATTCCCAGCAACACAGAACCAAATCCAAGGAATCGAGGGAAGGAGAAATGTCAAGCCATTACCTTAAAAAGTGGTACTGAGATCAACAAAGATGTTGGAATCAAGGCAACAATTGAGGAAGTTCCAAGAGATGCAGTTCCACAGATGGAGGAAAAAGAAGCAAAGGAAAAAGAAAAAGATCAGATCACTCCACCTCCACCTTTTCCTCAGCGTCTTCAGAAAAAAAAACTGGACAAACAGTTTGCTCGATTCCTGGAAGTGTTCAAAAAGCTGCACATCAACATCCCATTTGCAGAAACATTGGAAGAAATGCCCAGTTATGTCAAATTCATGAAAGATATTCTTTCACGAAAACGGAGATTGGGAGACTACGAGACAGTAGCATTAACGGAAGAATACAGCGCCATCATTCAGAGGAAACTTCCCCCGAAGTTGAAAGATCCTGGAAGTTTCACTGTCCCATACACCATTGGAGAACATTACATCGGTAAGGCTTTATGTTATTTAGGAGCCAGTGTTAACTTGATGCCTTTTTCTATTTACAGGAAACTACAAATCAGAGAAGCGATGCCTACCTCAGTCTCGTTGTAACTTGCTGATCGAACACTTGCATTTCCAAGAGGTGTTGTTGAAGATGTGCTGGTCAAAGTCGACAAACTCATTCTTACAGCAGATTTCATTATCCTTGACATGGATGAAGACAAAGAAGTACCTATCATTCTTGGGAGACCATTCTTGGCTATAGGTAAAACTGTGATTAATATGCAAAAAGAAGAACTGACCATGAAAGTGCAGGATGAAGAAGTTACCTTTAATGTTTTCAAAGCCATGAAATTCCCGAGCGATGAAAAGGAAGAAGAATGCTTCAGAGTTGATGTTGTTGATAGTATCGTTCAGGATACTGAGCCAAATCCCACAGATACACTTGAAGCTTGCATCACCAACATGACTGACAACGAGCTAGATGCTAAAATCCTGGAATGTATCAACTACCTTGACAAACCATTCCGATTCAAATCGACACCACAAGTGGAAATCCTGGAACTGCCAAAGAAAGATCAAATCAAGCCTTCGATTGAAGAACCACCGCAGTTGGAACTAATGTTACTTTCGAGCCATCTCAGGTATGCATTTCTTGGAAAATCTTCTGAATTACCTGTTATTGTTTCTTCTTCACTAACATTGGAGCAGGAAGAAAAGATACTAAGAGTATTACGAGAACACAAAAGAGCCATTGGATGGACTATAACAGACATTCGAGGCATTAGTCCATCATTTTGCATGCACAAGATTCTGATGAATGATGAGTACAAACCCACAGTGGAGCATCAACAGAGACTCAATCCAATCATGAAGGAGGTCGTAAAGAAAGAAATCATCAAATGGTTGGATGCTGGCATCATTTACCCCATCTCAGATAATACTTGGGTGAGTCTTATGCAGTGTGTGCCAAAGAAAAGAGGAATTACTGTGGTCACCAATGAAAAGAATGAGCTGATTCCAACAAGAACGGTGACTGGATGGATAGTATGCATGGACTACCGAAAGCTGAACAAAGCCACGAGAAATGACCATTTTCCACTGCCATTCATTGATCAAATGTTGGACAGACTGGCGGGAAATGAGTTCTATTGCTTTCTGGATGGATATTCAGGGTACAATCAGATTGCCATCGCACCAGAAGATCATGAGAAAACTACATTTACATGTCCTTATGGTACTTTTGCTTTTCGCAGAATGCCATTTGGATTATGTAATGCCCCCGCCATTTTTCAGCGTTGCATGATGGCCATATTCTCTGACATGCTGGAGCAGAGTATGGAGGTATTCATGGATGTTATTTTCTGAGTTTGGAGATTCTTTTGAGCATTGCTTGCAAAATCTGGAACAGGTGTTACAAATGTGCGAAGATACCAACCTGGTACTCAACTGGGAGAAATACCATTTCATGGTACATGAAGGCATTGTTCTTGGACATCGGATCTCACAAAATGGAATCAAGGTAGACAAAGCAAAGATTGAAACAATTGAAAAACTACCTCCACCGACATCAGTCAAAGGGATTCAGAGCTTTCTCGGACATGCAGGTTTTTACTGGAGATTTATCAAAGACTTTTCCAAGATTGCTAAACCTCTATGCAATCTTCTGGAGAAGGATGTGCCTTTCAACTTCACCAAAGAATGCCAGAAAGCTTTCGAGATCTTAAAACAAAAGCTGATTTCTGCCCCCATCATAGTAGCACCAGACTGGACCCTTCCATTTGAAGTAATGTGTGATGCTAATGATTTTGCTGTAGGGCAGCAGTTTTGGGACAACGCAAAGCAAAGATTTTCCACACCATTTACTACTCCAGCAGAACTTTGAATAAAGCTCAACTCAACTACACAACCACCGAAAAGGAGTTGCTCGCAGTTGTGTATGCTTTTGACAAATTCTGCTCCTATCTGCTGGGTCCCAAAGTGGTGGTCTACACAGATCATTCAGCAATCAAATACTTGATCACGAAGAAAGATGTCAAACCTAGATTAATTCGTTGGATATTTCTTCTGTAAGAATTTGACGTGGAAATCTGAGACAGGAAAGTGACAGAAAACCAAGTGGCGATCATCTATTGAGGCTTGAGAATGGAGAAGAAGCTGGCAAAGATCTGATAATCAAAGAAACTTTTCCAGATGAACAACTGTTTGCCATGAAACAGCAGGATGTCCCTTGGTATGCTGACTATGTCAACTTCATTGTATCAGGAAAATGGCCGTTGGAATGGACAACTTAGCAAAGGAAGAAGTTCTTCAAAGAAGTCAAGCACTATGTTTGGGATGAGCCGTACCTGTTCAAACGGTGTGCTGATCAATTATTGAGATGGTGTGTTCCACAGGAGGAGGTCAACAGTGTTCTGCAACACTGTCATTCGTCATCATACGGTGGACACTTCAGCGGAAATAAACATGCAGCCAAAGTCCTACAATCAGGTTTATTCTGGCCCACTTTTTTTAAAGATGCTTATCTTTTTGCTCTTCAATGTGACAGGTGCCAGAGAACGGGGAATATTTCCAGGAGAAATGAAGGACCGTTGCAAAACATTCTGGAAGTGGAGATATTCGATGTGTGGGGTATTGATTTCATGGGACCCTTTATTCCATCATTCGGAAACCTGTACATCCTGGTTGCTATAGACTACGTCTCCAAATGGTCCAAGCAATTGCACTGCCATCCAATGATTCAAAAGTGGTGATCAAATTCTTGAAAAAGAACATTTTCACTCAGTTCAGAAAACCTCGGGAAATTATCAGTGATTGTGGCTCACATTTCTGCAACACATACTTCGATGCACTCATATCCAAATACGGAATTACTCACAAGGTTGCCACTGCTTACCATCCACAGTCAAATGGACAGGTTGAAGTTTCAAACAGAGAAATTAAAAGAATCTTAGAGAGAACTGTTGGATCAACAAGGAGAGACTGGTCTACAAAATTAGATGATGCATTATGGGCCTACCGGACAGCTTACAAGACACCTATTGGTATGTCCCGATATCGATTAGTGTTTGGGAAAGTGTGCCATCTGCCACTTGAACTTGAGCACAAGGTGTACTGGGCACTAAAGAAGTTGAATCTTGATCCACGAGCTGTATGAGAGAAAAGACTTCACTAACTCAACGAATTGGAGGAGTTTCATCTACAGGCTTATGAGAATGCCAGATTGTACAAAGAAAAGACCAAGAAATGGCATGACCGAAAAATAGTGCACAGATAGTTGGAACCAAGGCAGTAGGTGTTGTACAACTCAAGGTTGAAACTTTTCCCTGGAAATTTGAAATCATGATGGTCAGGTCCATTTTTCATCACTCAGGTTTTACCATATGAAGCTGTTGAGTTATTGGATCCTAACACCAACAAAACATTCAAGGTTAACAGTCAGCGTGTCAAACACTACTGGGGAGAATCATTTGAGCGACAAAAAGAAAGTGTCACACTTTCAGATCCAGCCTAACGTTCGAGAAGTCATGTCTAGCTGACGACGTTAAACTTAGCGCTCGCATGGAGGCAACCCATGCAATTTTTGTATATATTTTGATTTGGTGTGATTTAATTTGGTGTGTTTAGTTTTTGCATATTAATTCATTTCAAGATGGAAGAAGCTCTAGCAAATCTTCACAAGAAATTTCCTTCTCTCCCTAAAAAATCTCTGATGAAAGTTTACAAAGCTCGCTTGGAACAGATGAGACTACTAACAATCCATGGTGTTCCTAATGACATTTGTTTGGTAATTGAAGCACGATTCCGATTGGCAGGTGAGCCTTCTGCCTCTTTTATTTCACATCTGCCTGGTTTTGGAAGAAGCACCTATGCAAAGAAACGTACAGCTAAGCAAATGGGTGTTTGTTACAAGTGTGCACGCTGGAATTGCAATACTCGTTGTCGTTCTTTAGGAATGGTGTCTGATAATCGCGAAGACAAAATTAAATTCATTAGGGATGACTTGAGTAAGGAGTCTTTAGATGATATATCTTCGACTCTTGAGACGCATCCCAGTGGATATGTTCACATAGCATTTCGCAAATTACATACACAATTTCAAAAAGAAAGACAAGAGTTAAGTCTTGGGAATCTGACTCAAAAAGACCATGTTTGCCAATTTATAAGAAAATTGGATGGGAAGCTTGTCCCTGACGCATAGACGTCAATCAAGCCGCTATTTTTCTTGTACATATCTCTTTGTCTTTTCCTAATAATTATGATTTGTTTTGTTGTTTTCTTTATTTTCTCTGACAGGATCCATACCTTTTTGACTATCACGATTTATTTTACTGTTAACTAATAATTGTCATTTGGTTGGTACTAGTGTTATTATTTTACTCACCCTTTTCAGGAATTATAAATTCAACTCATCATTGCACTTTTGAAGATATCCAGAGTAAAACATGGAAGCCACTTCAAGAAGACGAGTTGAAAACATATGTGTGTTTTGCGGTACTAGTGTTGGTGTTAAACCACAATACATAGAAGCAGCACATGAATTGGGTCGAGTCTTAGCTACAAGGAATATGCACTTTGTATATGGCGGAGGTAATCTTAGACTTATGGGGATCGTTTCAAAAGGTGTACAGGAGGGAGGCAGTCATGTTTTGGGAATCATCCCAAAAGCCTTGGCGGAGGCAAATCTTATTGGACCATCAAACAGAGAAGAGCTAATTTTGCCAGGTATGTCTGAACGACTGGTAGAAATGATTAATAGTGCTGATGCTTTTATTTCTTTGCCAGGTGGCTTGGGTACATTGGAGGAAATTTTTACAGTGTTATCTTGGGCAAACTTGAACATACACCAAAAACCGCTTGGACTGTACAACGTTGAATGATTTTATGATTTTCTTTGTGTATTTCTTGATGATGCCCGGAGGAATGGGTTCGGGTCAAAACATATGAAAGAACTCCTTTTTACTGCCATAACTGCTCTGGATTTAATTGACCAAATCTTAGCCTATGAACCACAAATTGACCCTGTCATTTCAAAGATAAATTGGTCCGAGGACGATCGTGGTAAGATGCGTCGGATTAATCTGGATCTTAACCTTTAACTTTTCGTGTAGAATTTCAGTTAACCAGGTACTATCTTCTAAACTCTTCTTCTACTGTTTAAGATATTGGGGACAATGTCACATTTAGGTTTGGGGGAGGGAATTAATTGATCAGTATCTTGTTTTTAGTTGTGTGTTGTTTTTTTTTTAGTCTAAATTTTTTCGAAAAATACAAAAAAATTGAAAAAATTTCAAAAATTACAAAAATATTTTGCGTTTCTGTGTTTTTATTTTGACTAAAAAGGTGAAAATGGTAAGAGATAGCTGAGTAAGGAGTTTCCACTCCTGAGACGTATCTCAAACCTATTTCGGAACAAGTTAATTTTTGTTTATTTCATTTTAAATTATTTAATTTGTGAATTCTCCATAATACACATATGTTGTAGCCAAGAATGAAAGGAATAAATTTTCCTCTAATGAAAGGTTGGAAATACTTACTAAATCTTTGCCTTTCTGATTCTTATTTCTTCACTTTTTCTTCTCAAGTATTTTGTTTTTACTTTTGAAAGCTTTTGATCAAGTGAAGCAAATGGAAAAAATAAACACTTTATATAGTTAGGGTTAGGGCCGAAAATTGGAGGAGATAAAAAAAAATAGATATTTTCAATTTTAAATCCAATTTAAAGAAGTCAATATCAATTTGGTAACTACTTCCTTAATGTAAAGTCAACAATTTACACTAATAATCATTTCCTAACTTTATCATTTCACAAGATATTTATATTTTAATTATTTTAATTATTTAATAATTAAATAATTAAAATAAATATCTTAAATATATGTATTATATTTACTTTAAAATATCTCAAATACATATATTAATGATATATATCAAATATCATAATTTGACAATTAATTAATGTGTATTTAATAATATCATATATTAAATACAAATACACACTAATTAGGAAATGACGGTTCGGCCCCTAAAGCATGTATCTTTCGTTTAACCGTTAAATGATTTATAAATAATCATCATTATTCATAAAAGTCGCCCTAGTGCTCTACGAGTATATTTCATTAGTGAGACTCTCTAGATTTATGCAAATCCGTCACGAAATCCATTTTCATGTCCATAATTCACCCACCTGTAAATTATGACGACCACAGATAAACTCGTTGAATCATACAGGTCGAGGTCATGACACATGTTTAATTCCTTCGTCACAGGTATCCGGATATATCCCAAAGATATAGATGTAAACGTCAAATCTCTATATGGATAATCTCACCGATGTCTCTATTAGCAATCTCTAAAAGAACACTTAGAACTCACTTCTAAATTGTACCACGGGCCCGTGGTTTTTATCTTATTGCTAATCATATATGGACTACCTATGCTCTGTACACAGAACTGACGGATCCTATCTTGACACACACAGGATATTATGAGGATCTGCCCATACCCAACGAACATGTGGAGGTCTGACCTTAATAGTTCGGTGACGTGACTGTCATCTAAGTGTGGAAGATGTCTCATATACCCGCAGTAGTATCTTAAGTCGAAGAATCACTTATGCTACTCAACACGAGAAGATTCTTACTGACGTTGGTGTACCATCTATTCAGAATCTTCAGTGAGTCATTCAATGTTTATCTGTTATAAACATCTACATGTCTATATGAGTCTCCAAGGCTCATGGTTCATTGAGAAACCATTAGAATCCAATATTCCAGTATACGACATGTACCAGTCTCTATGGATTTACTTTACTGACCATGTAGTGTAAACCTTGACCAGAAACTGTCTAAGAATGACAACGTCATGATACAACTCAATGTCAGTTGTGACGCTTTTGCAACTGTATCATAACTAATCATTCTAAGGTCAATTACGTCTTTACCATATAAAAAGATATATTATATTATAGAAACTGTTTATTTTATTCATAATAAAATATTTACAAGGAAATACAACAAGAAATTGGTGCTCCGAGCATGAACACTAACAAAATCTCTCACTTTCTCTAGTGCCAATATCGATTGTATCTAATACCCATCGACTCCACATGTTTATCAAATAAATTTGGAGGTATGGCCTTGGTAATCGGGTCTGCTACATTATCTTCACTCGGTACCTTGCACACGATAATGTCCCATCGTGACACAATCTCTCGAATGATGTTGTACTTTCGTTCCACATGCTTCGACTTCTGATGCGCCCTCGGTTCCTTTGCTTGCACACTGGCTCCAGTATTATCACAGTATAACGGAATATCATTCTCGATACTTGGGACCACTCCCAACTTTGTGATAAAGTTCCTAATCCATACAACTTCCTTTGTAGCTTCATAAGCTGCAATGTATTCCGCCTCTATGGTGGAATCTACCGTTGACCCATGTTTGGAACTCTTCCAGCAAACTGCACCTCCGTTAAGGGTAAAGACGAATCCAGATGTAGACTTTCTATCATTGGGATCTGATTGGAAGTCGGAATTCATATACCCATTAACTTACAGTTCATTTCCTCCATATATAATCAACTTATCCTTAGTACCTTTAAGATACTTCAGAATATGTTTAATGGCCATCCAATGGTCATTGGCTGGATTGGACTTATATCTACTGGTTACGCTAATAGCGAAACTGATATCAGGCCTAGTACATAACATGATATATATTATGCTACTCAAATGACCGACGTAATCATACACGTATAACGCAAGCGCACATATCGTTCAAGTAGTATAAAAAGTATCGATCCCACGAGGACTTAATACCTAAGCTATTAATTTATGAAGCCAAATTTTTACAAGTATCTAATGGATTGATTGTTTAATTGGATGGTGACTTTAATTTTAAAACAAGTAAATAAAATTGCGCGAAAGTAGATTGATGAAAATTCAATATTAAGAAACTATCCAGGATTGTGAATCTTTCCAATATATTTTAAAAGATGAAGTGATTATTTTATATTTTTGTAATATATTGGTTTACTAACCTGGAACACGAAATTCTGCAAAAGCCTCTGTCGATGGTCAGATGCAAATACCCAGTGTAACCCAATTAATCATATGTCTATATCAACCAAGTTACCTGAATTCTTTAAGATTAAGTTCCAATTGTGGTTACCCCCGCCCGACAGGCATATGTCTATCCTATAAGGAAATCTATTAAAGGGTTATCTATCCTCAAGGAAGATCGTGGGTTATTAAATCTAAGGCTGAAACCTAAAATTCCTTTGTCAAGTTTATTTTAAGTTTACCCGATCAATCTTATTAATGGCCAGTTAACAAGAAGCATTAAGCTTAAGACTTAATAAATAAACCTTTATATTAGCCAAAATTATAAAATAACCCCTTATAAACCGGTGATATTGGAATTCATCGGAACCCCAGATAACGGGTTTAGCTACGACACATATTTACGGCTGAGAAAAACTTAAATAAAATAAAAGATATAAAGTAAAAGCTGGAAAGTAAATGTGGAAAAATAAATGCTGAAACGTAAATGCTGAAAAAGTAAATGTTGGAAATTAAAAATGTAAAAGTACAATAAAAGGAAATGCTGGGGGTTATGTTGGTTGGTCTCTAAGTCCCGAGGATCGAATAAAGAAATGAAACATGTGCGAATACAGTGAGGGAGTTGCGGAATACTCACATCGATCGGTTGAGCGACGCGGCGACGAACAAAATGGTTTTTCTACCCACTGGTTGGTCACGGCAAACTGCAGTTTTGCCTCCTCCATTTTCGGCTTTTGAGCTCCTTCGTCAAGCTCCAAGCTTCATCAAACGATTCCTGGCTCATGGGTGGACTTCCCTATCACCTTCGCATGTCTATCGGAGTGCTAGATCTCATGATTTTTGCCACAAAAATCAAACACTTGCTTCCCTTCTTGCTCGGTTTTCTGCCCAGAAAAAAACATAACAAAATAGCACAAAAATAGGCGTGAGAGAGGAGAGAAAAAGTTAAGAGAGAGTTATTTTTGGTTGGTAAGGATTTTGGTATCTGATACCAAAAATTGATTTCAAAAAATCAATTAATTTGATTTTCCAAAAATGGCTTTAAAAGTCAAACAATTAAAGCCCACAACCACTTACATCAACTTCCATCAATCCATCAATTAATGAATAGTGACTAGCGATTTGACGCTTGATTTAATTTGCATGCCGCACTCGAATTCGAAATGCGAATGTACTCGCAAATAATCCCGGGCTCGGGTTCGCTAATTCCAAATTAACGAATTTTCCGTTGTGACGTAATTAAATCTATTTTAATTAAATAATCATGCCAAGCATAATTACTATTCCCGTCGCTAACGAATTAATTCTAAATTAACTCGTTCGCCCGAATTAAAATCTAATTTTAATTCCGCGTCGAAATCCAATCTCGTTTAATATATCGAATATATTAATTTACCGATTAATTCCAAATTAATCGTTATCTCTCTTTAATTGATATTTTGTCCCAGATAAAATATCTTCACAATTAATCCCAGATTAATTTTATCTCTCATCTTATTAATCCCAGATTAATTAAAGTACGAGTCATACGTCATCGGTGAATCTTTGGGAAGCGACCCATGAGATCCCCTGATATGTTGGCAGTAAATACGGTCGTCGGACTATCCGAACACGTAAGTACCTAGTACTACGTTTGTACCGATTTACAAGACAAGGTTGGCTTCTAGCAAAGCACAATGCCTACCCAATTCTCCAGAATCATCCTTACAGGAATAATGATCTATATCAGGCGTAATATACATAGTATTGCGTATTTCGATCCAGTATCAGATGATCACATGCAAGGCCTGGGGCTGGTACAATGTCTGCCCCGTACGAAGCATATATCGGATTACGAGCAACTAGTTTCTTTATTATCGGATAATCATGACCAAGTCATATTATCCCGACGGTTGCAACCTTTATAGAGAACCAGTTCTGTATCCATGTGCGATCATCAACTCCATATGACTGGAGTGACACTTCCGTCTTGACATCACACCCAACACACTACGATTCTCAATATACCCAGCATAGGCGTACACAGAACCTGTTAAAGCCCTGGACGACCGCAACCAAAGTATATTGATTGTCGCAAGTATTAGCGGTGCAAGTCTCAAGTTAAGACCAAATACACCTACCCTGATTTCAGATTTCCATAGACACATAGTCATACTACCAATGGAATTCCGAGGGGGTCTATCCAGAGCGAAGCTGTTTCCCGTACCATCGGTAAAACATGACCTCCTATTACACTTGCATGAGTATCCTATACCCAAACATATGAGAACTATGCCGTTGTACTCTCACAACACGCACAAGTGTAATACTAGTCTTTTACGTATTTATCGATGTCCAATCTCGATAATACTCTGACTAGGGATATTTAATGATTTATCCTTCGTGGATTGATACTGTCTCATATCATTCTCAATCCAGGAACAAATCATAAGGACCTCCTATCATTTATATATCTAGGTGATCTAATCACAAATGATAAGAGTGCAATCTCCTTTGTCACATAGTTATTTGTACAACAACACCGTGATCTGTACAAATAGTGACGCTATGGGTCATAATTGTCCAACAGGTTAGATGATCCACTTTTATCACCACTATTTTAGATATCTCCCTTATTATAATATATAAACTTTACGTGATAATTACCAACCAACCATATAGGCGGTATCCTGATTAAGTCAAATTAATAATTAATTACCAACAGACCAATCAGGTGGTATCCAGTTTAGTCAGGTTAAAACCAATTTCAATAATTACCAACCGACCAATCATGCGGTATCCTTGTTAAGTCAGATTTTAAATAATTTATATATTATAATTAAGGGAGATTAATCTAAATATTAGTAATAAAAGCTTTACCTTTTACCCCAGCAAGGGGGAGTTACCTCATCATTTTGTAAAGTAAAAACTGAAAAATAAAGAAAGGGAAACACTAATGCGTAAAAGTAAATTGCAGAAAGTAAAGACTGAAAAGTAAAGAAAAGAAAAGAAAGTGCAAATGCGCAAATTAATTACTGAAAGCTTTAAATAGACAAATAAGATACAATCTTCTTAGTATTCTTAAGGAATTACATAGAAGAAAGTATGAAATTTACAAATGAAATGGCTTGGTATTTATAGGCAAAATTTTACCTTCACCAATTTCTCCACCAAATCCTCCACCAAACATGGCACCAAATCCTCCACCAAACATGCAAGCATGTTTGGTGGAAGTTTGAAAATTTTCATTATTTATTTATTTATTTATTTATTTTGTTTTGAAAATGACTTTAATAATTACACATAACACACTTCCGGATATTTTATCCATTTCGGTCATGAAATCTTCCGAATTCGAAATTATTATGAACTTCAAAGTTGTAGATCTTTGAGTCTTATTTAATCTGGAACTTGAATCACCTCAATCCGATATCAGAGTAGAAATTTATGGCCAAAATACGAAAAATTACGCAAAGTTGAAATTTCTGAAACTGTACTTTGTTAGAACGCCATTTCAAGTTTCCAACCTCCAAAATCCAAATTTCAATTCCAGTTTTTACCATTATTTGTTCCATATTTCGTCCTGGTTGATTCCATTGAGTCCTGATTTTATTTTATCTGCAAAATAAACTAAAACACATCAAAACGTTCAGCAAACCCGAGAAACTAAACAAAATATTAGGTAAAAGGGGCGGTAAATATTGATATATTTTCCGCTCATCACCAAACACAAAACATAAGGTTGGTTAGAAATTCTAACCTTCTCATCTTCTGTTTGCGGACATATCTTCTTTGAAAGATGAATCACATGTCTGAACGGTATATTTGCTGTCTTACAGTTACCAAAATTGTACCGTTCCAAGATCTTATCTATGTACACTGATTGGGATAACCCGATCAACTTCCTCTCTCTATCTCTATAGAGTTTTATGCATAAAACATAGAAAGCTTCTCCTAGTTCATTCACGGAGAAATTCTTATAGAGGTAAGATTTAAAGCCTTGTATCATTCATATATCATTCCCAATGATCAGGATGTCCTCAACATAGAGGACTAAAAATACCACCATGCTCTCACTGGCCTTCTGATACACACAGGATTCTTCCGAATTCTTGAGAAAAACCAGACAATATAATAATCTCATCGAATCAAAGATTCCAACTTCGTGAAGCTTGTTTAAGTCCATAAATGGACATCTTAAGCTTACATACCATACCCGAGTTCTCGCTGGATGCAAAACCCTCCAGCTCCATATAGATTTCTTCATCAAGAAATCCATTTAGAAAGGCCGTTTTAACATTGATTTCCAAATCTCGTAATCATAATAAGAAGCTATAGAAAGTAAAATCCTAATAGACTTAAGCATTACTAATGGCGAAAAAGTTTCATCGTAGTCGATGCCAGGTCGCTGCGTGTAACCTTTTGCTACCAGTCGGGCCTTATAGGTTTCAACCTTTCCATCAGGCCAGTGTTTCCTCTTGTAAACCTGTTTACAACCGGTAGGAACAATTCCTTCGGGAAGCGGAACAATTTCCCAAACTTGATTTTCATGCATTGAGTCTAACTCGGATTTCATGGCGTCTTGCCATTTCACGTAGTCGATGTCCAACATCGATTCTCTATAGGTAAAAGAGTCAGTCTCTTCAACTAAGAGAACATCGAGACTTTTTTCTTGTATCAAATACAAGCATTCAAGAGGTCTAGATACATTTTGTGACCTACAAAGTATGTGTGTTGAAGGTTCTTCATTAGGTTCCTCCGTTGATTCGTTATTTTCAGGTTGGACTTCATCAATTTCAACCTGTCTATGATTACCACCTTCTAATAAAAATTCTACCTCTAGAAATTTTGCGAAGCGAGCTATGTGTTAGTCTCTAAGACATGCCACAAGATCTCTAAACAGGATTTGTGTGTGAAACAATCAGTAAAAGTTGCAGAATCACTTACATTATTTTGGGAGAAATTTCAAAAATTCATTTCTTTGGATGAAGCTCCAAGCTTTTTGGCCTTTGGATGAGTTTCCCTATCACCTCAAATGCCTCTCCAAGTGCTAGCTTAGTTGAAAATTTTGAAGCAAAATTTTCCACCATTTTTTAGAGAATTCGGCAATGTGAGAAAAAGAGGGAGAGAGTGAATAGTTTATCCAAAAGTGGTTGTTGTGTGTTTAAAAGAGTTAATAAATATTGCCAACTACTTCCATCAAATACTAGACATTTGATGTAAGTCATGGGTCCCACCTCATTTAAATTCAAAATTTAAGTTGGCTTCTCCAACACACAACTAAGCTTGGGCCCGGGTTCGTTTATTTCTGAATTATCAAGAGCAAATCGTTCCCGCTCCAACGGCTAACAGAACCTCTTATTACACTTGCATAAGTATCCAATACCTAAATATATGAGAACTATGCCATTAAACTTCCATAACACGTACAAGTGTAATACTAGTCTATTCCGCATTATCAATGTCCAATCTTGACAATACTTCAACTACGGATATTTAATGATTAAACCGTTCGTGGATTAATATTGTCTCATATCTTATTAATCTGATTTAACCATATGGACTTTTATCATTAATATATATCCAAGTAATCCAATTACAATAATGAAAAAATAGCAATTTCCTTTTGTCACATAGTTAATTTGTACAAAAACACAATGTTATTCATAAATAGTGATGCTATGAGTCATAATTGTCCAATAATCTCCCACTTGGCCTATAGCCAATCACTCAAGTATCTAATACCTGAACTATGTACATGTTGCTCAAATTTTTACTGAGATATAGCATTCGTCAGCGGATCTGCAATGTTATCATCTGATGCAATCTTCTCGGTCTTCACATCGCCACGATGTATGATCTCACGAATCAGATGAAACCGTCGAAGTACATGCTTTGATCATTGATGAGACCGTGGTTCCTTAGCCTGTGCGATAGCTCTATTATTGTCACAATACAAAGGTACGGGCTCAACCGGTAACGGAACTACTCCTAATCCAATTAGGAATTTACTGATCCAAACTTCTTCGTTTGCTGCCTCAGCTGCAGTAATATATTCTGCTTCGGTTGTTGAATCGGCAACAGTCTCTTGCTTGGAAGATTTTCAGCTCATTGCTCCGTTGTTTAAACAAAATATGTATCCTGATTGCGACTTACAGTCGTCTTTGTCGATTTGGAAACTTGCATCGGCGAACCCAGTCACCTCAAGTTCTCATTCCCCATAGACTAAGAAAGAATCTTTAGTTCATCTAAGATACTTCAGGATGTTCTTTACCACAATCCAGTGACCATCACCTAGATCGGCCTGATAGCAACTGCACATGCTCAAATCATATGAGACATCAGGTCGCGTACATATCATGACATACATGATCGATCCGACTGCTAAAGCATACAAGATCTGAATCATTACATCTCTCTCATCTTGAGTTTTAGGACACATATCCTTCGATAGAGAGACACCATGTGACACCAAAAGCAGCCCCCTCTTGGACTGATCCATGTTGAATCTCTTCAACACTTTTTCAATGTACGAGCTCCGGGAGAGTCCCAACAGCTTTCTAGATCTATCCCAGTAGATCCTTATTCCTAGAATAAAGGCTACCTCGCCCAGGTCTTTCATGGAGAATTTTAATGAAAGCCAAGCTTTCACCGATTTTAGCATGGGAATGTCATTGCCAAGAAGCAATACATCATCAAATGTATAGGACAATGAATGTCAGTGCGCTCCCATTAACCTTCTTATATACACAAGAATCATATTCGTTTTGATTGAAACCATATTCTTTTATGATCTCATCAAAACGATGGTTCCAAGAACGCGATGCTTGCTTTAATCCATAAATGGATTGGTTTAACTTGCAAACCTTGTTTGCATATTTTGGCACGACAAAATCATCAGGTTGTTGCATATAAACATCCTCCAAAAGGTTTCCGTTAAGCAAAGCAGTTTTGACATACATCTGCCATATTTCATAATCAAATATGCAGCAATAGCAAGCATTATCCGAATGGATTTAATCATGGCAATGGGTGAAAAGGTCTCGTCATAATCGACACAATGTCGTTGAAGATACCTTTTAGCTACAAGCCTAGCTTTGTACGTTTGTATGTTGCCTTTCATGTCTGTCTTCCTTTTGAAGACCCATTTACAACCAATAGGGTTAATGCATTCTAGTACACCAACCAGTTTCCAAACTTGGTTGGTATACATGGAATCCATTTCAGACTTCTTGGCTTCTTGCCATAAATCAGAGTCGATACCTTGTATGAGGTGAGATCAGAAACCCATACCTCTCAGGTTGTTTTCTGACTCTCTCCGACTTACGCGGTTCTTATGTATTAGAAGATTATGGAATATTCTCATCCCTGATGGATTGTTCGTGTTCCGTGAGGGGGCCGGTGCCAGGAACAGTATCACTCCGATTTTCATCGAGTTCTATTTTCCTCCCACTTACCACTGCATACATGAATTCCTTTTCGAGGAAAACTGCATGAAGAGCAACAAATATTTTGTTCTCTTATGGGTTGTAGAAATAATATCATTTCGTTTCCTTAGGATAACCTACAAATAGACACTTATCCAATTTGGGTTCTAGTTTGATACTATCCAAACGTTTAACTTATGCCCAGCATCCCCAAATCTTCAGGAATAAGAAACCCGGTTTCTTTCCTGTCCATATTTCATATGGAGTCTGTCGAACAGACTTTGACAGAACCTTATTCAAAATAAGTATTGCACTGTTTAATGTGTATCCCTAGAAGGAATCAGTAGCCCTGTGCGACTCATTATTGACCTTACCATGTCCAAAAAAGTTGGGTTTCTCCATTCGGACACACCGTTCAATTGAGGTGTTCAGGAAGGAGTCCACTGCGAAAGAATACCATATTCTTTCAAGTAATCTTGAAACTCATTGCTCAACTATTCTCCACCACGGTCCGACCGCAATTTTTTAATACTTTTGCCAGTCTGTTTTTCTACTTCGTGTCGAAACTCTTTGAATTTCTCAAAAGTTTCAGACTTGTGTTTCATAAGATACACATAACCATAACGTGATGCATCATCCGTAAAGGTTACGAAGTATTCATATCCACCTCTAGCCTTGCTAGACATGGGCCCGCATATGTCACTATGAACGATGGCTAACAGCTCGGTGGCACGTACACTTTTTACCACTAAAAGGTGTTTTAGGCATTTTGCCTAATAACAAGATTCGCAGACATCATATGAATTAGGATCAAATCCGTCCAAGTATCCATTCTTCGAAAGTGTGGATATACAAGTTTTGTTAATGTGTTCCAGACGACAATGCCATAAATAAGTCTCATCCGTTTTACTCAATTTCAGCTTTTTGTTTGTCATGTTATATGTTTGAGATTCGTTTATATTCAAAATATAAGACCATTATTCACATCTGCTGTACATATCAAAATATCATCTTTATAAACAAAACACCCAATGTTCCTGAATACTAAGGTATACCCGTATCGGGTTAAATTAGATACAAAGATGATATTCCTAGTCAAACTAAGTACAAAATAACAGTCGCCTAATGTAAGTACATACCATGAGGGGAGATTCAAAACATAGGTGCCAACGGCCAAAACGGCGACTCTCGTCTAATTTCCGACTCGCAGGTTGATCGTCCCTGAAGCCAGTCTCCTACTATCTACAGATCATGCACATCAGTACATATGTTAATACTACATCCAGAATCAAAAATTCAATTTTTAAAACCAGTAGTGGACATGTTTATTTCAATAACAAACATACTTGAAGCCGGAGCCTTGCCCGCCTTCGGTTCCTTCAAGTCTGCCTTGAACTTATGGCAGTCACGCTTCCAGTGACCCCGTTTGCCATAGTGTAGGCAGACGTCTTGGTGTTGGATTTTGCTAAGGTCCCAAGGATCAATAAACAAGCATGAACATAAGTGAATACAACGAGGGAGTTGCGGAATACTCAAATCGATCGGTTGAGCGACGCTTTGACGAATAAAAATTTCACTTTCTCCTCACTGGTACAATCGGCAGTGGCAGTGAAGATGTTCTCCAGCCATTCTTGGTCCTTCGTCAAGCTCCAAGCTTCGTCGAACGATTCCCGGCTCATGATGAACTTCTCTATCACCTTCGCATGTCTCTCGGAGTGTGCTAGCACTCTCGATTTTGCCACAAAATCGCACTTTGCCTCCCTTTTGCTCACGATTTTTGCAGAAAACCAGAACAAGAACAACCATTGTTGGGCGAGAGAGAGAAGAAGAAGAATTGGCTCCCAATTAGTGAGTTCAGAGAGAGAGAAGGAAGTTGTGTATGTTAGCTTATTTAATTTCCAAAATCAAATAATAAAACATATACCAAAATTGTGTAAAAGCTTTCTAAAAGTCAAGTAAAAGTTGGGATATGTAATTCTCTCTAAACATGATTTGTGTGTGAAATAATCAAGTAAAAGTTGCGGAATCATTTACATTGATTTAGGGAGAAATTTCAAAAATTCCTTTCTTTGGATGAAGCTCCAAGCTTTTTGTATGTTGTTTGGCCCTTGGGTGAGTTTCCCTATCACCTCAAATGACTCTCCAAGTGCTAGCTAGTTGAAAATTTTGAAGCAAAAATTTTCCACCATTTTTGAGAGAATTCGGCAATGTGAGAAAAAGAGGGAGAGAGTGAATAGTTTTTCCAAAAGTGGTTGTTGTGTGTTTAAAAGAGTTAATAAATATTTCCAACTACTTCCATCAAATATTAGACATTTGATGTAAGTCATGGGTAACACCTCATTTAAATTCAAATTTTAAGTGGCTTCTCCAACACACAACTAAGCTTGGGCTCGGGTTCGTTTAATTCCGAATTAAACGAATTTATCGTCGCGACATAATTAAATCCAATTTAATTAAATAATTATGCCCCGCAAAATTATAATGATAGTCGCTTTCGAATTAATTCTAATTAATTTATTCGCCCGAATTAAAATCCAATTTTAATTTCGTATTGAAATCTGATTTCAATTAATATATCCAATATATTATTTTAGCCCCAAATAAATAAATGAAATAGAAAAATCCAATTTAACTATTAAATTTATTTTATCAATTGATTCTAAATTAATCGCGTTATCTCTTCTATACGAATGTAATCTCAGATAAATTCTTGCCGTAATTAATCCCAGATTAAATTTCTCTCTCATAATTAATTATGAGTCAAATGTCATTGGTGAATCTTTGGGAAGCAACCCAAGAGATTCCTGGATATGTTGGCAGTAAATACGGTTGTCGGACTATCCGAACACGTGTGTACCCCGTACCACTTTCTCACCGATTTACAAGACATGGTTGGCTTATAGCAAAGCACCGTGTCTACCCAATTTTCCAGAAATATCCGCCGAGGAATATAATATGTATCAGGCGTAGTAATACTATGTAATGTGTAATATGATCCAGTATCGGATGTCACATGCTAGGCCTAGGGCTGGCTCTGTGTCTGCCCCGTATGAAGCATATATCAGATCCCGAGTAACTAGTCTCCGTAATCAGAAATTCATGACCTAGTTATACTTTCCCGATAGCTGCAGCTTTAAAGAGTACTAGTTCCGTATCCTGTGTGACCATCATCTCCATATGACTGAAGTGATACTCCCATCTTGACATCACATCCAATACACTATGATTCTCAATAAACCCAATAGAGGCGTACACAGAACCTGTTAAAGCTCCAGACGACCAATACCAAAGTAAACTGATTGTCACAAGTAATAGCGACGTAAGTCTCAGGTTAAAGATCAAATACACCTACCCTGATTCGGATTCCCATAGACACATAATAATACTACCAATGGGATTCCGAATGGGTCTATCCAGAGCGAACTGTTCCCTGTCCAACGGCTAACAGAACCTCTTATTACACTTACGTAAGTATCCAATACCTAAATATATGTTAACTATGCTGTTAAGCTTCCATAACGCGCACAAGTGTAATACTAGTATATTCCGTATTATCAATGTCCAGTCTTCATAATACTTCGACTAGAGATATTTAATGATTAAACCGTTTGTGTATTAATACTGTCTCATATCTTATTAATCTGATTTAACCATATGGACTTTTATCATTAATATATATCCAAGTAATCCAATTACAATAATGATAAAATAGCAATTTCCTTTTGTCACATAGTTAATTTGTACAAAAACATAATATTCTTTACAAATAGTGATGTTATAGGTCATAATTATCCAACACTATGAACACATTTCGATGCTCGGTATCATAGAACAGATATCCCATAAACATAAACTTTTGCCCTCGAGGCGAAAAATTATCTTACTGAGCCATCCAGACATAGGCAGGAAAACCCCAAACCTTGACATAATTAAGATTTGGTTTCCTACCGGTCCATATCTCATATGGAGTCGTAGGAACAACTTTTGAAAGAATCTTATTCAAAAGATGTGCATCTGTTAAAAAGAGTAGCCCATAAATAATATGGCAAATATGTAAAACTCAACATAGATCAGACCATATCCAATAAAGTCTGATTTCTCCTCTCAGACACTCCATTGTGCTGTGGAATACTTGGAGGAGTATATTGAGCGAGAATCTCATTCTCCTTCATATAATCCATGAACTCACCCTTCATATATTCACCGCATCGATCAGATCGAAGACATTTAATATATTGAGCAGTCTGTTTTTCTACTTAATTACGGAACTCTTTGAACTTTTCAAAGGCTTCTGATTTATGTCTCATCAGATAGACATAACCATACCGTGACATATCACCGGTAAAGGTAACGAAGTACGAATAACCATTCTAAGTAGTCTGACTTAGTGGACCACACACATTAGAATGTACGAGTTCTAGTAAGTTAGTGGCACGGTGTCCAACACCAAAAAATGAGGCTTTGGTCATCTTACCCTGAATACATGATTCACAAGTTGGATAGGCTTCAAAGGTGAGATCTGGTATCAAACCATTCCTAACCAATTGGGTAAGGCATTTCACGCATATATGACCTAACCTCGTATGCCATAGTTCAGTATTATTAACTACAGCCAAACTACGTTTATTAATCACAGTATTCAAAATATCTTTAGAAGTATGCAATATGTAATGACCATGCTCATTTGGACAATAAAGGATCTGAATATTACGTCTATCATATAATATAAAGAACAGTTCTTAATATTAACATGATAGCCTTCTGTATCTAATACAAAAAGAGATATAATATTTGCTACACATCATGGTACAACATAGCAATCATTTAACTACAGGCTCCCACTCGACTAGGAGATCTCGCATACTCCCACTGCAACTGCATCTAGAGAGTCTCCATTCCCAAAACGCAATTGCATCTCTCTAGACTTTAGCTTCTTACTTTCCTTCAGTACCTGCAATGAATTGCAAATGTGAACAGGACAAGCAGAATCTAAAATCCAGTTGGATGTAACAGCTTCACAAGCTAGTGAGA
This sequence comes from Zanthoxylum bungeanum, assembly GCA_019454045.1. Taxonomy (NCBI): domain Eukaryota; kingdom Viridiplantae; phylum Streptophyta; class Magnoliopsida; order Sapindales; family Rutaceae; genus Zanthoxylum; species Zanthoxylum bungeanum. The sequence goes on from SKCR01035121.1 coordinate 36,336, forward strand.
TATCAATAACTGGAAAAATAAATATACCTGATGTAGATGCGTTCTCTCTCCTTATCTGGGCAATATAGTCAGGATAGTTCCTTTTCCAATGCCCGACTTTACTGTAATGATGACATTTGTCTTCAGACGCCCTCTTGGGCTTAGCTATCTTTCCTTGCGGTGGAGGACCGAAACCCTTCTTCTTGTTCACTTTCATCTTCTTTCCTTTTGGCCTAGCCTGGGAAGAAGCAGAAAGTGAAGTAGGTTTCAGAGGGCGAGTCAGTATTCCCTTCCTTAGGTCCTATTTCGCTGTGATCAGCATCTTATGCAGTTCATGGTAGGAACAACCAATCCCGTTCATGTTGAAGTACATTACGAATTGGCGATAAGATGCTGGGAGTGAAACAAGAATGACACTCCTACCGAGAATGTCATTCAGAGAGAGATTATGTTACCTCAGTTTTCAATCAAGTGAAGAACATGTGAGCTCACAGCTTGCCCCTCGTCCAGTCGTGCATGGAACAGTTCCATGGCCACTTTATGAACAACAACTTGTTCTTGGTTCATGTGCGATTCTCTTAATCGCATCATCATACTATATGAATCTGCCATGCCATAGTACTTCCTTTTGAGTTCCGATGCTAGTGAACTTAAAATGTATGATTTAAATTTTAAATCATAGTCTTTCCAAGACTGGAAAATTTATAATTCATCTGGTGTTTCATCCTCAGACACAGCAAGGGGCAGCGGACCCTCAAGTACATATATTAACTTTTCGGATTCAAGGACAATCCTTAAATCCATATCCAATCGGTAAAGTTTTCAATGCCTTTTAGTTTGTTCGTATCCAATATACGCGCAAATGGATTAGTCGATTGTGCCGCCATCGTAAATCTATTATATAGATTATGAAAAACGGTTAGCATAATTAAACAGTTTCATATAATATCAAAAGCATTAACTAGGTCATGGATTTTTAATCTAAGAAAAAAACCTCTCACCAAATCATGCAATATTGTAATCCCCAAACAGAATACAAAGATTTAATAATTAAATTAAATATAAATAGTGAATGGTGGATCCCATGAATATATTTCAGCTCATAACTTTGGCACGTTCTCACATACGTATATTCATTAGGTAGATATCTCATTGTCAATCACTCACTAGTGACTCATTGGTTCCGGTCCTGGTCGTTTCTTATTGTGACAGCCTTGGCACGTTAACAAGGAGGCATACCATGGTTAAACTCGTCAATGATAAACTCAAGCTACTTGCGTAACCCTGACAGCTTTGGCACGTTCAGGATTCCGGTTTTTCTTGAATTTATCTAGTATCCATTATACATCCGATATAGATAAATTTCTATCTGCTACATCCTCATAGCTTTGGCACGTTCTCGGATGTAGTCATAGAAAAGATATCTATAAACCGTATTAACAAGATAGACCATGTAACATGCATCAAATACACAATTAACATATAACATTATTAATTAGGGATTTTTCGTAAAATGTCATACACCATAATTTAATCAAATTAAATTAAACATGCATGTATCAAGCAAAGACAAGATCAAACATTAGATTTAAAAAGGGCTAATCATATCAAGGGCCTAGAATCAAACTCGCTCTGATATCATTTTTGTTGGGGTTTTAAGGGGTATTACCGAGTAACGCATCGGAACGCAGAAAATCAAAATTTCCTGATTTCAAAATTTTTTCTTGGTCAATTAAAATAAATTTATTTATTGTAATTACTCAATACTTAAAATCTGAAATTTTTACCCAAGAAATCATATTTCTTCTTAATTACCGAATTACCCCAAAACTTTGGATTTTGTTCATTTTAGTCCTCAAATTGTCAAATATAATTTTGAATGATTCCAAATCAGTACCAAAATGATTTTAACATGTCCAACACATCAAAATATAAATTGCAACTCAAATCCTCAATTTATAGCAAATTGCCGAAAGCACCTTATAGTTTCCAATTTGTGCATTTTGGTCCAATCTTGTTCAAAACAACATTAGATTATATCCAATCAATCCCAAATTTAATATACATTATATATACATCATTACACAACCCATATATGAAAAACCCCAAATTTGAAAAGGGTATAAACCCTAATTTTACAACTTCTTCAAATTGAACAAATTTAATAAATCCAATACTTTAATCAAGTCTCTACCACACTAAACAAGTCTCACCACTTTGAAATAACTCTAGAAAAATTCTAGATCATCAATGAGTGGCCCACCAATTCTAGAATGGCAACTAGATCATCAAATGATCAAAAGACTGCTTACTAACACCTTAGAAGCTTTCTTTGCATACCATACATTCAAAGCCCCATCATCAAAGCTTCTAACAATTAAAAACATAAAAAAACATGAGTAGAAAAACCTAAGAACCATATATGTTGTAGTAAAGAATGAAAGGAAAAAATTTACCTCTAATGAAATGTTGGAAATACTTACTAAATCTTTGCCTTTCTTTGCTTTGATTCTTGTTTCTTCACTTTTTCTTCTCAAGAATTTTGTTTTTTCTTTTTGAAAGCTTTTGATCAAGTGAAGCAAATGGAAAAAAAAATAAACACCTTATATAGTTAGGGTTAGGGCCGAAAATTGGAGGAAATAAAACAAAATAGATATTTTCAATTTTAAATCCAATTTAAAGAAGTCAATATCAATTTGGTAACTACTTCCTTAATATAAAGTCAACAATTTACACTAATAAATCATTTCCTAACTTTATCATTTCATAAGATATTTATATTTTAATTATCTTAATTATTTAATAATTAATTAATTAAATACAAATATCTTAAATATATGTATTATATTTACTTTAAAATACTCAAATACATATATTAATGATATATGTCAAATATCATAATTTGACAATTAATTAATGTGTATTTAATAATATCATATATTAAATACAAATAGACACTAATTAGGAAATGACGGTTCGACCCCTAAAGCATGTATCTTTCGTTTAACCGCTAAACGATTTATAAATAATCATCATTATTCATAAAATTCGCCCTAGTGCTCTACGAGGATACTTCATTAGTGAGACTCTCTAGATTCAGGCATATCCGTCACAAAATCTAATTTCGTGTGCATAATTCACCCACCCGTAAATTATAATGACCACAGATAAACTCGCTGAATCATACATGTCGAGGTCATGGCATATGTTTAATTCATTTGTCACAGGTATCCGGATATATCATAGAGATATAGATGTAAACATCAAATCTCTATAGGGACAATCTCGTCGACGTCTCTATTAGCAATATCTAAAAGAACAATTAGAACTCATTTCTTAAGTGTACTCCAGACCCATGGTTTTTATCTGATTGATAATCCCAAATGGACTACCTATGCTCTGTACAGAGAACTGACGGATCCTATCTTGACACATATAGGATATCATAAGGATCTGTCCACACCCAACGAACAAGCGGAGGTCTGACCTTAATAGGTTGGTGACGTGACTGCCATATAAGTGTGGAAGATGTCTCATATACCCACAGTTGTATCTCAAGTCGAAGAATCACTTATGCTACTCAACCTGAGAAGATTCTTACTGACGTTGGTGTACCATCTATTCAGAATCTTCGGTGAGCCTTTCAGTGTTTATCCCCTATAAACACATGCACGTCTATACGAGTCCCCAAGACTTATGGTTCATTGAGAAATTATTGGAATCCAGTATTTCAGTATATGACATGTACCGGTCTCTACGGGTTTACTTTATTGACCAAGTAGTGTAAACCTTGACCAGGAACTGTGTAAGAATGACAATGTCATGATACAACTCAATGTTAGTTGTGACGCTTTTGCAACTGTATCTTAACTAATCATTCTAAAGTCAATTACGTCTTTACCATATAAAGAGATATATTATATTATAGAAACTATTTATTTTATTCATAATAAAATATTTATAAGAGTATTTACAAGGAAATATAACAGGAAATTGGTGCTCCGAGCACCAACCCTAACAGTTACCTTAACACTAGTTTGTGTCCTTACTATCTAGCTTTAGGTTTTCTTAATTGAGTCCACATTTATTACTCTTTTAACATTAAATTTATTTATTATACCCTACTTTATCTAATTTCTTATTAAACTTTCTTCCTTGAGGACTAAATTGGTCATACATTTGGTTAGTCTACAGTTTTTCACTGAATTTGAAGTAATTCACAAAAACTGACGAGACGGAGTGTGTGAGCATATCATTGGGTAAAAGTCAATTGAGCGTAAACACGAGTGGAGTGACATTGCGAGTGAAAACATGTGAGATTAGTAAGGATTTTTAATCTTGTTCAATATTTTCTTGCTATTTCTATCCAGTTTTCTAAGACTTTAAGATGACAGTGGAAGATATAAGTTATGATGTTAATCTTGAGATATTATATAGGAAGTTCACCGCACTATGGAAAGGTTAGCGAAGGTAGAAAATGCTCAAGATAGTAGTGCACAGATTGTTCCACCACAGTCTGGTTCTCGAAGACAAGTGTCACCATAATATTTGCCACCACAGCGTGTACCACTACAACCTACGCCACATGATGATCATGCGGTCGAGAATGCTTTCGAAGAGTTTGATGACGTGGATTATGTAGATGATAGGTATAGGCATATAGATAAGAGGCATGAGAGGAGGCATAAGAGGAGATACATCATTTTTTATAGAGGCCATTGACGAGATAACAAGAGAGGATATGATGATAGGTGTGATTATGATGACTATGATTATATGAGAGATTATAATAGAAGGGATGATATAGATAGTGACTTAAGTAGTATTAAGATGAAGACGACATCATTCGAATGGAGGAATGATCCTGAGGCATACTTTGAGTGGGAAAAGTGTTGGAGTTTCTAGGTCCATAGGATCGAATAACAAACATGAAACAAGTGCGAATACAAATCGAGAAATTCGCAAAATACTCACATCGATCGGTTGAGCGACGCATAGGCAACAAAAACGAAATTCTTCCTTTTTGAACTGTCACGGCAGTGGGCTGAAACAACTCACTGTTTTGGCCTTCATTTTTGTCCTTC
>SKCR01035122.1:0-42521 GCA_019454045.1 Zanthoxylum bungeanum
TCTACCTAGTTAATTATCATACAATTTGTTGGCCAAAGTCAAAGATTGTGTGGTATTTAACGGGATCCTAGCCCACTAGGAAACACGGTTTCCCGAGTACTCGACTGAGGGTTAGAGGCTCGACGAAAAATAGTGGGAGGCAAGAATTGAATTTGCAATACTCGTTCAATTACTCGCCATACGCGCCTCATTTAAATTATTTCATCATTAGATTAAATGTTAGTTAGACTAATATTTAAATTGTTGTTTTAATAAAACAGTTGGACTGTATTATACTTGATTATATATAATTGGATTAATAATCAATATATTTGAATTAATAATTTCAGTTTACAGTTGATTTTATAATTGGATTATAGTAATCAATGTAATTGAGGTTAATTAATTTGGATTATATTTGATTATATAGTTGGACTATTATAATCATTATAATATATAAAGTACCACTAATCATTGATTAAATAGTTGGACTATTGTAATCAAGATAAAATTGAAAAGTTGGGATATTTAAAATATAATCTAGGATTAAAATATTTTAAATGATTTAATTTTCAAATTGGGAATAAATAATAGGTTACTTTATTTGATAAAATAACTCATTATACCTTAAGCCCAAAATTAAGCAAGATAAGTAGAGCATAAAATCTTTGGAAGATTTTTGTGATGATGACTTTAATGCTTAATTTAATATACTTGTCATAAATCTAATTTTGGATTTAAGAAGTATTAAAATTGTAATTTATAATTCTTGGAGAATTAATTGACTATTCATGTAAAGTCAAAGTTTGCAATTGGGCATGTAGCACGAGGTGCACATTCCTTTCGATATTCTAAAAACCCAAGGCTTGGCCTAAGGTTCCTAAAATATTGAAAAGGATAATTGACATATCCCAAAGTAACTACCATTTGGATATGGAAGACACGAAGGAATTAAAGAAAGGGCGAGGCTCTAACATTAAAAATGTTTGTCTTAGTTATGTTCACAGCTAGTATTGAAATTAGATTTTAAATACTTAGTGTGGTACATAAAATATATGTATTGATGTTCAGAATCTGCTTTAAGCAGGATACTGACTTCAAGCTGAGATTCCTCTGCGAATCGAAAACGGGACGAAAGTCGCTGTTTCGACCGTAGATACCTAAGTTTAGGAACTACCCTTCGTGGTATGTGCCTTGAGTTAGGAACTGTTATAATGTAACTAGTTTGACTAGAGACATTATCTCTTTATCAGTGTTTAATCTGTTGCGGATAAAACCTTTATATTATAGAACACTGTTGTTTATTATATAAGATGATACTGAGATAAATACATTAGATGTAAATAACATAATTTATATTTTGAATATAAATAAAATCTCAAACATATAAATTGACAAATAAATAGCTCCAATTGATTTGATCAATAGAGACTTATTTGTGGCATTGTTGTCTAGGACACAATTTAATTAGACTCGTATATCCACACTTTTGAAGAGTGGGTACTAGGACTGATTTGACTATTCAAATAAGGTCTGCGAATCTAGTTTATTAGGTAAAGTACCTAAAATACTATTTGCTTGGTAATAGTGTAAGTGCCACCGATCTGTTAGCCCCATTCATGGTGAAGTTAGTGGGCCCATATCTAGCTAGGCTAGATGTGAACATGAATATTTCGTGACCTTAACGGATGTGGCATCACGTTATGGTTATGTGTTTCTTTTGAAGAACACAAATCAGAAACTTTTAAAGTTCGACACGAAGTAAATAAACAGATCGGCTATAGTATTCTTCCGCCACGGTAAGACCGTAATGGAAAATACTTAAGCAGTAAGTTTCGTACATACATGAAAAGAGTACGGTATTCTTTCATATGAGGACTCCTCCCGAGACACGTCAGTTAGACGGGTATCCGAACGGATTACCGAATCATGTTAGACATGATAAGGCTAATCACGAGTCACTCTGAGCTACTATTTCCTTCTAAAGGATATGTATTATCAGTGCAAAACTTATTTAGAATAAGGTTCCATATAAATCTGTTTGACAGATATCGTATAGGATATGAACAGGAAAGAAACGAGGTTTCTCATTCCTAACAATTTGGGTATGCTAGGCATAACGTTTGGATGATACCAAACTAAGGACCCAAATTGGATAAGTGCCAATATAAGTTATCCTAAGGGAAACCATAAGTATAGTACTTATAAATCTCACATGAGAACAATGTGATTGTTGCTCACCATGCGGTTTTTCCTGAGAGGAATACCGATATGCAGTGGTCAGTGGGAGGATAGTGATACTTGATGAAAATCAGAGTAATACTGTTCAAGGCACAAGGTCCGTATGGAACACAAATAGTTCATCAATGATGAATCTATACCATTAATCTTCGAAGCACAAGAACTGAGTAGATCAGATAGAGTCAGAAAACGACCTAGGGTATGGGTTTCTGATCTCACCTCATAAAGATGTTAATCTTTTAAGGTACACCAACTGATTACGTATGAGGAAATGATACGAGGTATCGACTCCCTATTATGGCAAAGTGCCATGAGTCCAAAATGGATTCCATGTTAACAACTATTTTGGATACTAGTTGTTGTACCACGAGGCATTGTGCCTATGGTACATTAAACGTCTTCAAGGAAGACATACATGGAAGGCAACATACCAACGTACAAAGCTGGGCTTTTGACGGAAAGGTATCGTTATCAACAATGTGTTAATAACGGTTCAACCTTTTACCTGTTGCCATGGTAAATTCATTTTGAAGATGCTTGTTGATAACTGCATATTTCATTTATGAAATGTGTCAGTTGCAGATCAAAATCGCTTTCCTGAAAAGGAAACCTTTTGGAGGATGCTTTCAACATCCTGACGATTTTGTATAACCGACAAACAAGGTTTGCGGGTATTCGATCCATGTTTGGATTGAAGCAAGCATAAGGTTCTTGGAACTGACGTTTTGAAATAATCATAATAGTTTATGATTTGACTCAAAACAAATAATTCTTGTGTATATAAGGAGGTTAGTGGGAGAGGGCACTGACAATGAAATTCCCATAAAACAATCGGTGAAAGCTTGGCTTTCATAAGAACTTCTCCGTAGAATTCTGGGGAGTAACAACCTTTATTCAAGGAATAAAGATCTACTGGGCTAGATTTAGTTGGTAACACTCTCTGAGAAATTGTACATTTAAAATGTACTTGTATTGGTGTCTCATACGCTTTGAGCATATGGAGTCACAATCGGGTCAATCCAAGTGATAGTCACTGGATTGAAGATTAAGAACATCTGTTAGTATCTGAGAGAACTAAAGATGTTGTCTTAAACTATGGAGATGGAGAACTTGAAGTGACTGGGATCACTGCTGCAAGTTTCCAAACCGGTAAATACTACTGCGGTACTATAAAGTTTGAACACTGGGACAGTGAGCTGGAAATCTTCCGAGCAAGATAACTGTTGCCGAATTAACAACAAATGCGGATTATTGCTGCAGCTGAGGCAACAATAGAAGCCATTTGGATCGATAATAAATCTAATTAGATTAGATATAGTTCTGTTAGCAGCTGAGCTAGGCGTCAGCACAGGCTAAAGAATTAAAGGTCTCATCGACGATCCAGATATATACTTCTATATCATCTGATTCGTTCGGATCATACATCGTGGCGATGTGATGATCGTCTAAATCGCGTCAGACGATAATTAAGCAAATCCGCTGACGAAAACCTTTCCTCAGCAATTTGAGTGAATTGTACATAGTTCGGGTGTTAGACACTCGAGTGACTGGCTATGTGCCAAGTGGAGATTGTTGGATAATATGACCCATAGCGTCACTATTTGTACAAATCACGGTGTTGTTGTACAAATTAACTATGTGACAAGGAAATTGCACTCTCATCATTTGTGATTAAATCACTATAAATATATAAATGAAGAGAGGTCCATATGATTAGTTCCTGGATTGAGATGATATGAGACAGTATCAGTCCACGAAGGATTAATCATTAAATATCCCTAGCCGGAGTATTATCGAGACTGGACATCGATAATGCGGAATAGGCTAGTATTGCACTTGTGCGTGTTGTGAGGGCACAACGGCATAGTTCTCATATATATAAGTATTATGGATACTTATGCAAGTGCGATAGGAGGTCGTGTTTCACCGATGGTACGGGAAAACAGCTTCGCTCTGGATAGACCCCTCGGAATCCCATTGGTATTATAACTATGTGTCTATGGGAGGCCGGAATCAAGGTAGGTGTGTATAGTCTTAACCTGAAACTTGCATCGCTAATACTTGCGATAATCGGTAGACTTTGGTCTTGGTGGTACAGGGCTTTAACCGGTTCTGTGTACACCATTTCTGGGTTTATCAGAGAGTCGTAGTGTATTGGGTGTGATGTCAAGACGGAAAGTATCACTTCAGTTATATTGGAGATGATGTCACGCGGATAGGATACGGTACTAGTGCTCTTAAGTGTTGCGCAACCAATCGGGATATTGTGACCAGGTCATAAATATCCGATTAAAAAGACTATGTTACCAGACATCTGACATGTGCTTCGGACGGGGTAGACACTTATCCAGCCCCAGCCCTAGCACGTGACTATCCGATACTGGGCCGATATACACAATACTACTACGGTATACTACGCTTGATACAGATCTATATATTCCTGTAAGAATATTTCTGGAGAATGGGTAGGCATGGCGCTTTGCTAGAAGCCAACCTTGTCTTGTAAATCGATATAAACGTAGTACGAGGTACTTACGTGTTCGGATAGTCCGACGATCGTATTTACTGCCAACATATCCGGAGATCTCATGGGTCGGTTCCTGAAGATTCACCGATGACGTATGACTCGCACTTTGATTAATATGGGATTAATTAGAAGAGAGAGATAGAATTAATCTGAGATTAATTCGATGAGAGAGTAAATTAATCTGGGATTATTGCGGAGATATTTTATCTGGGATAAAATATTAATTAAAGAGAGAGAACGATTAATTTGGAATTAATCGATAAAATAATATATTCGATATATTATAAGAAATTGGATTTTGACGCGGAATTAAAATTAGATTTTAATTCGGGCGAACGAATTAATTTAGAATTAATTCGTTAGCGACGTGAATAGTGATTTCGCTAGGCGTAATCATTTAATTACGACGCGACGGAAAATTCGTTAATTTGGAATTAGCGAACCCGAGCCCCGAGAGTGATTGCGAGCGCATTCGCATTTCGAATTCGAGCGCGGCACGCGAGTCACATCAAGCGTCAAATCGTTTGTCACATCATGCGTCAAATCAATTGTCACTTTGAGTGATGTGACTTGACAACATGTCACTTTATTAAAGTGATGTGATGTGACTTAAAGTAAAAAGTGAAATGATGGAAAGCTTTATTGCTTTTTTATTTTTGACTTTTGAATTAAAAGTAAGATATATGTTTTATTTAATTTACTTGGTAAATAAAATAAATATATATATAAATCTTTTCTCTCTCTCACATGCAAGGGGGATACGGTTTTTCTCATTTTCCCTCTCTTTTCCTCCATCTTCTTCACGGCTTCACTGCCGATTTCTCTTGATTTTTCTGGTTTCACCGAATTTTTGAGAAGCAAATTGAAGAAGACTTAGTGCTAGCACACCATGAGTGATACATAGGTGATAGGGAAGTGATTCTTTGAGCATGGAAGCTTGAAGCTTGGAGCTTCCACGGAAGTCATCCATGGCCGAAAATGGTGGAGTTCAAAACAGCCACAACCGAGCAGTCTAGCAGGTCACAGGACCAAAACCGAGCAACATGCAGTGCGAAAATGGGTCTTGTTCTTCATTTCATCAAAACCGAATTCAATGTGAGTTGATTCCGCACCTCCTTTGATGTGTTCATACTCATTTTTTTATGCTTGATTTGTTGATCTTGGGACTTGATTTAACTCCTACAGATTTGGGATGATTCCCAAAACGTGACTGCCTTCTTCCTGTACAGCCTTTGAAACGATCCCCATAAGTCCAAGATTGCCTCCGCCATATACTAAGTGCATATTCCTTGCAAGCTAAGACTCAACCCAATTCCTGTGCAACTTCTGTTGGACAGTTATAACCCATAGTGTCACTATTTGTACAGATCATGTGTTGTTGTACAAATTAACTATGTGACAAAGGAGATTGCTCTCTTATCATTTGTGATTAGATCACCAAGATGTATAGTTGATAGGAGGTCCATATGATTAGTTCAAGGATTGAGATGATATGAGACAGTATCAATCCACGGAGGCTTAATCATTAAATATCCCTAGTCAGAGTATTATTGAGATTGGACATCGATAATGCGTAAAAGACTAGTATTACACTTGTGCGCATTATGAGGGCATAACGACATAGTTCTCATATATTTGGGTATAGGATACTCATGCAAGTGTAATAGGAGGTTGTGTTTTACCGATGGTACGGGAAACAGCTTCGTTCTAGATAGACCCCTCAGAATTCCATTGGTAGTATGACTATGTGTCTATGGAAGTCCGAAATCAGGGTAGGTGTATTTGGTCTTAACCTGAGACTTGCACCGCTAATACTTGCGAAAATCAATATACTTTGGTTTTAGGTTGTCCAGGGCTTTAACAGGTTCTGTGTACACCTCTGCTGGGTATATTGAGAATTGTAGTGTATTGGGTGTGATGTCAAGACGAAAGTATCACTCCAGTCATAGTGGAGATGATGGTCACGTAGGACACAGAACTGATTCTCTTAAGTACTGCAGTCATCGGGATAAAACGACTAGGTCATGTTTATCCGATTATAGAGACTAGTTACCAAGAGATCCGATATGTGCTTCTTACGGGGCAGACACAATTCCAGCCCCAGGCCTAGCATGTGACATCCGATACTAGATCGAAATATGCAATACTACGTATACTACGCGCCTGATATAGATCGTTTATTTCTATAAGCATGTTTCTGGAGAATTAGGTAGGCATGGCGCTTTGCTAGAAGCCAACCTTGTCTTGTAAGTCGGTATAAATATAGTACTAGGTACTTACGTATTCAGGTAGTCCGACGACCAGACAAATTACTGCCAACATATCATCAGGGGATCTCATGGTCGCTTCCCGAAGATTCACCGATGACGTATGACTCGCACTTTATTACTGGGATTAATTATATGAGAGAGAAAATTAATCTGGGATTAATTATGGAGATATTTTATTGGGATAAAATATTATTTAAAGAGAGAATACTATTAATTTAGAATTAATCGATAAAATAATATATTCGATATATTATACGAAATTAGATTCGACGAGGAATTAAAATTAGATTTTAATTCGGGCAAACGAGTTATTTAGAATTAATTCGTTAGCGATGTGAATAGTAATTTTTTACTAGGCAGAGTTATTTAATTAATTAGATTTAATTTCGTCGCAACGGAAAAATCATTAATTTGGAATTAGCGAACCCGAGCCCGAGAGTGTTTGCGGACGCACTCTCATTTCGAATTCAAGTGCGGCCACAAGTCACATCTAGCATCAAATCTTAGTCACTTTGATTGATGTGATGTTGACCGGCGTAAACACACACGTATAACGCAAGCGCACGTATCGTTCAAGTAGTATAAAATATCGATCCCACGAGGACTTAATTCCTACTGTTGTTATTAATTATTGAATCTATTTAATTACAAATATCTAATTAAAGGGAGAATGGAATGATTGCTTGATTGATTTGGTTGATTGAAGATTTGCTAAATAAATAAATAAAAAGATAAAAGAAAATACTAAGGAAAATAACAGATAAAAAGATATAAGGTTGCGATTTCCATTAATATCATTTAAAAGATGAAGTGATTATTTTATGTTTGTGTAATAAATCAGTTTACTAACCTGGAACACTAAATTATGTAAAAGCCTCTTCCGATGGTCAACTACAAATACCCAGTATAACCCAATTGAACCATATTCCTATGTCAACCACATTACCTGGATTCATTAAGTCTAAGTTCCAATTATGATTACCCCCGCCCGACAGGTATACTCCTATCCTGTAAGGAAATCTATTAAAGGGTTATCTATCCTCAAGGAAGATCGTGGGCTATTAAGTCTAAGGCTGAAACCTAAAATCCCTATGTCTAGTTCATTTTAGATTTACCATATCAATCTTATTGGTGATCAGACAACAAGAAGCATTAAGCTTAAGATTAATAAATAAACCTTTAAATTACTCAACTATAAAATAATCCCTTATAAACCGGTAATATTAAAAGTCATCACAACCCCTAATTAATTAACACATAACTAGAACTATAAAAATAAAATACATAAAATAAAAATACTGAAAAGTAAAAAAATAAAATAAAATAAAATGCTAAGGTAAAAGAATTAATTTTTACTACTACTAATTTAGATATCTCCCATAAAATAATATATAAACTTGTGTTAAATTTACCAACCGACCAGTCTGGCGGTATCCAGATTAAGTCAAATTAAGTCCAACCAGCCATTAAGGCGGAACCAAAAATAAATTTACCAACCGACCAGTCTGGCGGTATCCTTGATTAGTCAGGTTTAAACCAGATTAAAATTAAATTACCAACCGACCAATATAGCGGTATCCCTTATTAAGTCAATATTTTAAATAGTGAATATATTATTTTTAAGGGAGATTAATCTAAATAGTAACAGTAAAAGAATTACCTTTCACCATAGCTGAAAAAGTTACTTCAACATGGTGAATAGTAAAACTGTAAAAAGTAAAAAGTAAAAAGTAAAAATTAAATTACTATTACAAAACGTAATTAAATTATTTATAAAACTAAAAATAAAAAAAAAACTAAAAAATAAAAATAAAAATTCTAGAGAGAGAAATTCTCTCTAGAGAGAGAAATCAAGAGAGAGAACGGTGTACTAAAAACTGAAAATTCGCGGCCTATTTATAGCTAAAAATTTTACTGTTCAGGAACTGTTTGCGCGTCGCGACGCCAAGGCGTTGCGCGTCGCGACGCTCATTTGTCGACGTGGCACAATGATACGGCGACACGTAGCAAGGCGGCTGACTGTACAAGCGACACGTGTCAAGGCGGCTAATTCTCAATTATTGTGATGACGTCATTGATGACGTCATGCTGACGTGGCGATGACGTGGCGCTGACGTGGCGAGGCGGCTGACTGTTGACTTGTCGGCACAATAGGATTGCGACACGTGGCGACACGTGTCATGCTCTGATTGGCTGAGGCTGACGTGGCAAGTTGACTCGGTTGACCTGCTGACGTGGCTGATGATGTGGCACGACACGTGGAAAGGTTGACTTGTTGACCGCTGACATGGCTGATGACGAGGCGACACGTGTCAAGTCAGAGTGTCGGCAGCATATGATGTTGACACGTGGCACGGCGCACGTTAGCGGATTCGTTGTGATGGTGACACGTGGCACGGCGCATTTTAGCAAAGTCAAAACTTTTCAATTGTTGACCCGTTGACCATGGCGCAGTTTAGCAGAACCGGCGCACGCTGGGCGTCGCGGCGCGCAGTGTTCCAGCGTCGCGACGCGCAAGACTAAAATATCCCTGTTGACGCATTTTTGTCCGGTTTTGCCCCAAATTGCCTCCAGTGCTGTCCAAACTTTATTTATCTCGCAAAATAACAATAAAACACATCAAAACGTTCACAAAACTCAACTCAAGAAACTATATAAAATATTAAGTTAAATGAGTGGGAAATAGTGATATAAATACCACTCATCACACCCCCAAACCTAACATTTTGCTAGTCCTCGAGCAAAATACAAAAATAAATAACAAAACAAAATTTAACTAAGCCATTTTCGTAGGGATCACGGTTGCATTTAGCCTATGCAACAAGCCTTTAAACCCCTAGGTGTCCCTAGTGGACGAGTGTAGTCTCGTGAGGGCTTACAGCAATGATACCCACAAACATTTTACAAAAGTAAAAAGATAGTAAAACTAATGCACACAAAAGCAAAAAGACAAGCGAAAAGAGAATAAAGAAAGTTAGTGACTAATCAGGTGAAAATTCTACTCCAAGTTACTAGTTGTTTTGTTTCTTTCTAAATTACCGAATAAGTAAATTCTCCGATTATTTTTACCATTCTTCATATACACAGACAACAAAATATTAATCATTCATTTTTTCCCACAACAGTCATAAGTGCAGTTGATAAGAGAGTAATATTTTTGTCCTAAAGTTCTATCAGATTTCACACCTTTTTTTTTTGTAGTAATGGAATAATTTTTTTGATTTTTCTGATTTTTTCTTTGATTTTTCTCTATTTTTTATTTATATACAATACCTTCCGTCTATGTAGCGAGCTTTGGGTCGGTGGCTCCCAAACCAGTTGGCTTTAGGGCACCAGGTGTTAAGACACCCCTACGAACTTAATTACTCAGACTTCAGATATATATATATTGCAGCATCTTCGATCCATGTAACGAGCTTTGGGCCAATGACTCCCAAACCAGTTGGTTTTAGGGCACTAGGTATTAAAATACCCTTACAGACTTAATAACTCGGATCTCGGACGTTTTTTTTTTTTTTTTTTTTTTTTTTTTTTTTTTTTACTCCATCACTATTTAGAGATGCTTCCTCCAATTAAACTATAGCACGGAATATTACAAACTTTTCAATTTTAGCTCATGTCCGTATGTTTCCATGTAAGTTCATAATACCTGTCAACTGAACATATGAAGATCCATTTTAGTTAGTTTTAAGGAGAATTCACAAATTAAATAATTAAAAAGGAAATAAACAAAAATTAACTTGTTTCGAAATAGGTTTGAGATACGTCTCAAGAGCGGAAATTCCTTACTCGGCTATCTTTTACCAATTCCACCTTTTTAGTCAAAATAAAAACACACAAAATGCAAAATATTTTTGTAATTTTTGAAAAATTTTCAATTTTTTTTGTATTTTTCGAAAAATTTTGAACTAACAAATAAAAACAACATACAACCCTAAAAACAAGGTATTAATCAACTAATTCCCTCCCCCAAACCTAAATGAGACATTGTCCCCAATGTCTTAAACAATAAAAGGAGAGTTAGAAGGTAATACCTGGTCAGCTGAAATTTTACAGGAAAAATTACCGATTAAGATTTATGTCCAAATTACGATTCTTACCACGATTGTTATTTGACCATTTTTCATTAAAAATTTTGGCAGAATCACCTCTAAAAACTCAAAATTTCCCCAAAATTCACCCTAAAAAATTATCACCAATCAAATCCCAACTTTGGTATTTTTCAGAAAAATCCGACAGAGTCTCCCTGAATTTTTGATTATCCAACACAACCTAAATCTATCAAATGCCACAAACAAACTCCAAATATCAAACTCAATTTCTTCGCCCCCAATTACTACGAATCAAATTCAACCATCCAACACTTCGTAATCCAATCCACAGTCAACAACCAATCACAATTCAATTTTTCAATTTACCCAATTACCAAATCAATTTTTTTATCAAATCATTACCGTATTTTCAATTCTGATTTTGGCAGTGGTACTCTCGGCAGTGAAGATTCGGTTGCTGTGGTTGGCAAAGGTGGGTGTATCGGCAGTGGGTTGGCTTGGATTTCTGGTCTTTGGTTGTTGGACGGCAGTGATGGTCACGGCTTCTCATGGTTCTGGTTTGTGTGTCTCGGCTGTGGTGGTGCAGTTCAGGCGAGATGGTTGCAGTCTCGGTTTGGTCTCGGTGGTTAGATCTCGGCGATGGCTCTCAGCTTGGGTGAATCTTGGTTGAAGGTTGGAAGCTTGGCCTTGGGTCTCGACTCTGTTGGTTCTCGGTGGCTATAGTGATGGACCGAATCGGTTGCTGGCAGTGAAGGTCTCGGTTTCTCTGCTTTGGTCTCAGGTGATGGCTTGGTGGTGGTTCACGGTTTGGTTTGTGGTGGTGAAGCTCACGGCTTGGTTGGTGGTGGCTCAGCAATTGGTGCAGCTGGATCTTGGGCTTGGCTGGATCTTTGGCAATGATGGTTAAGATTCATGGTGGTTCGGCATGGTGGCTCACGGCTCGGCAAAGGTTGCGGCTGTGGATCTCGGTTGTTTGGCTTGTGGTGGTTGGTCGATGGAAGGTCGATTTGGTTCGTTGGCTCGCGGTTGAGTCACGGCAAGGATGGCTCGCGGTGGTTGCTCACGGTGTGGATCTCGGCTTGTGGTGGCTGGTGGGTTTCTGGTTTTTGGTAGGTGATTGGTTGAGGATGAAGAAGATGAAGAGTGAAAGGAGATGCTGCCAGCGCCCTGCTTATGTTCTGTGATTTTGAGGCAGCGTCGCGACGCTGAAATTTTTTTTTTTTTTTTTTTTTTTTTTGGCAAAACCATATCTTGCGACGGATAAATCCATAGGGACGCCTCTTAAGAAGTGTCTTTTTACTCGGTCGTCTCCTGGATCAACTTTGTATCTTCGTGATTTTGTCAAATTTTTATTTTGAAAATCCCGCTTGCACTGGCTTGCTTTGTCCTGAAAAATTCCGTTTTTAATTTTTCCTGCAAAATTAACACAAAAAAATTAAAAAGTTCACACAAAATATGAAAAATAAATTACAACAAATTGCATGGGTTGCCTCCGTGCTAGCGCTAAATTTTTCGTCTTCAGCCAGACGTGACTGAAATCTATTTGTCAAGGAGGTTTCAATGTCGTTTTGGATGTCCGATTAAAGACAATCCCGTGAGCGTTGCTTTTGAAGGGTCTCTTCCAACGGTAAAGTGGCAAAAATTGTTTTGTCTCATTCAGTGCTCGTGTCACCTTTTTAACTTTTGTTGCTCCAGTGGTACCTGCAAAGAAAGAAAGAAAATCAGGAGGTCTCGTATGGTGTTTGACTTGGAATGGAAGTTCCATTCTGTCAAACTTCTGGGTGATATCTTTGATTTGTACTCCCCAAAACAGCGATGTTTTTCCTGAATGTTCTGGATCTTTATTAAGGTCAGACATTTGCTCCTCCATTTGCTCTGTTTCTTGCTCCACATTTTCTTCACAGATGTATTTTAAAATTTCTGTATTTAGTTCTTCATCTGTCATCTGTGAAATACATGTTTCAAAATTGTCAACCTGAGAATGAAAAGAAATGTTAGATTTTAGGTCTTCATCCTCTGATTTGACTGGATTGGATGGTTCAGGATGATCTTCTTCAAACATTCGTTGCAAAGCATCTCCAAGATCTTCGTTTTGAGGATACAGAATTCCATCCTCAATTTTTGATGCAGTTGGTACAAATATTTCAGCTTCATCCTCGTCAGAATCTGAATAATAGAAATCAAATCGAGACTTTGCCGGTTCAAGTTCCTGAACTGATACATCTGGTTGTTGATACTGCTCAGCCTCCTCCTGTCTGTTGAAATGTCATTATAAAATGATTGGTACTCGAAGGCTTCATCAGTGTCATCTGAAAATGGTTCTTGAGGTATATAGTTCTGGTTTTCTGTTAATTGTCTGATCTGATCTGTCATTCTCTGTATGGATTCTGTTTGACTCTGAACTTGTGCATCAAATTGAGCTGCTTGTACTTTGAACATGTGAATTAATTGATCTTCCTCGGATGATTCTGGTTCTTGATAAGGATCGAAGGAAGATGGTGGATAAGATGGAAGATGTGCTTCTGTGAAATGTGATGGTTCTTCGTACCATGAAGGATCTTGATAGTTCTGCCACCCTGGATGGTAGTTGTACTCGCAATAATCGCTTGGGTGGTTACCATTACATATGTCACATCTCCACATTGAATTCTGTTGAGCATATGTAGTATTGCTTGGTTCTGGCATCCAGTAATAATCATTGAACTCGACAACAGGCCTCAGAAAACCGGACTGTTGCTCCCAGATTTGGGGTGTATCTTCTTGTACAGCACGTAATCTTTCAATCTCCCAGTAATGTTCCATTTTAAGTCACCTGAAATCAAAAGAAAGAAATAAAAATTACAGATAAAAATAAAGAAAATTAGATACAAGTAATTAGATAGCTTCAAAATTAACAACTCAAGAAATATAAGTCCCCGGCAACGGCGCCAAAAACTTGACCGGCGTAAACACACACGTATAACGCAAGCGCACGTATCGTTCAAGTAGTATAAAAATATCGATCCCACGAGGACTTAATTCCTACTGTTGTTATTAATTATTGAATCTATTTATTTACAAATATCTAATTAAATGGAGAAGAGAATGATTGTTGATTGGTTGAAAGTGGTTTTACAAAATAATAAATAAATAAAAGACAAAAGAAAATACTAAGGAAAATAACAAAAGACACAAAGATTTAAGGTTGTGATTTCTTTTAATATCATTTAAAAGATGAAGTGATTATTTTATAGTTGGTAATATATTGATTTATTAACTGGAACACTAAATTGTGTAAGCCTCTGTCGATGGTCAGACACAAATACCCAGTTTAACCCAATTGAACCATATGTCTATGTCAACCAAATTATCTGGATTCATTAAGGTTAAGTTCCAATTATGGCTACCCCCCCCGACAGGTATATTCCTATCCTGTAAGGAAATCTATTAAAGGGTTATCTATCCTCAAGGAAGATCGTGGGCTATTAAGTCTAAGGCTGAAACCTAAAATCCCTATGTCTAGTTCATTTTAGATTTACCATATCAATCTTATTGGTGATCAGACAACAAGAAGCATTAAGCTTAAGATTTAATAAATAAACCTTTAAATTACTCAACTATAAAATAATCCCTTATAAACCGGTAATATTAAAAGTCATCACAACCCCTAATTAATTAACACATAACTAGGACTATAAAAATAATACATAAAATAAAATACTGAAAAGTAAAATAAAATAAAATAAAATAAAATAAAATGCTAAGGTAAAAGGAATTACTTTTACTACTACTAATTTAGATATCTCCCATAAAATAATATATAAACTTGTGTTAAATTTACCAACCGACCAGTCTGGCGGTATCCAGATTAAGTCAAATTAAGTCCAACCAGCCATTAAGGCGGAACCAAAAATAAATTTACCAACCGACCAGTCTGGCGGTATCCTTGATTAGTCAGGTTTAAAACAGATTAAAATTAAATTACCAACCGACCAATTAGCGGTATCCCTTATTAAGTCAATATTTTAAATAGTGAATATATTATTTTTAAGGGAGATTAATCTAAATAGTAACAGTAAAAGAATTACCTTTCACCATAGCTGAAAAAGTTACTTCAACATGGTGAATAGTAAAAACTGTAAAAAGTAAAAAGTAAAAAGTAAAAATTAAATTACTATTATTACAAAAAGTAATTAAAATTAATTACAAACTAAAAATAAAAAAACTAAAAAATAAAATAAAAATTCTAGAGAGAGAAACTCTCTCTAGAGAGAGAAATCAAGAGAGAGAAAGGTATTTTAAAAACTGAAAATTCGCGGCCTATTTATAGCAACAAAATTTTACTGTTCTGTTACTGTTCGCGCGTCGCGACGCCAAGGCGTTGCGCGTCGCGACGCTCTTGTCGACGTGGCACAATGATACGGTGACACGTAGCAAGGCGGCTGACTGTACAAGCGACACGTGTCAAGGCGGCTAATTCTCAATTATTGTGATGACGTCATGATGATGTCATGCTGACGCGGCGACGACGTGGCGATGACGTGGCGATGACGTGGCGTGGCGGCTGACTGTTCAACTGTCGGCACAATGGGATTGCGACACGTGGCGACACGTGTCAAGTTCTGATTGGCTGAGGCTGACGTGGCAAGTTGACTCGGTTGACTTGCTGATGTGTCTGATGACGTGGCATGACACGTGGCAATGTTGACTCGTTGACCGATGACATGGCTGATGACGAGGCGACACGTGTCATGTCAGAGTGTCGGCAGCATATGATGTTGACACGTGGCACGGCGCACGTTAGCGGATTCGTTGTGATGGTGACACGTGGCACGGCGCATTTTAGCAAAGTCAAAATTTTCAAATTGTTGACCGTTGACCAGGCGCATGTTAGCAGATTCGGCTCACGCTGGGCGTCGCGGCGCGTAGTGTCCAGCGTCGCGACGCGCAAGAGGCGAAAATGACCAGAGTTACGACCACCGGGCAATCTTCCAGCAACACAGAACCAAATCCAAGAACCGAGGGAGGAGCAATGTCAAGCCATTACCTTAAAGAGCGTTACTGAGATCAACAAAGATGTTGGAGTCCAAATATCTCAAGAAGAAGTTCCAAAAGAAACCGAGATACAGATTGAGGAAAAAGAAGCAAAGGAAAAAGAAACAAAGGAAAAAGAACCAGAACAGATCACTCCACCACCACCTTTTCCTCAGCGTCTTCAGAAAAGCAAAATGGACAAGCAGTTTGCTCGTTTCTTGGAGATTTTCAAAAAGCTACACATCAACATACCATTTGCAGAAGCCTTGGAACAAATGCCCAGTTATGTCAAATTCATGAAAGCATTCTTTCACGAAAACGGAGATTGGGAGACTACGAGACAGTAGCTTTGACAGAAGAATGCAGCGCATCATTCAGAGGAAACTTCCCCCGAAGTTGAAAGATCCTGGCAGTTTCACAGTTCCTTGCACCATTGGAGAACATTACATTGGTAAGGCTTTATGTGATTTAGGTGCCAGTGTTAATTTAATGCCTTTTTATTTACAGGAAACTGCAAATTGGAGAAGCAATGCCTACCTCAGTATCTTTGCAACTTGCTGATCGAACACTCGCATTTCCGAGAGGAGTCGTGGAAAATGTGTTGGTAAAAGTTGACAAACTCATCCTTCCAGCAGACTTCATCATCCTTGACATGGAAAAGACAAAGAAGTACCTATCATTCTTGGAGACCATTTTTGGCTACAGGTAAAACTGTGATTGATGTGCAAAAAGGAGAACTAACAATGAAAGTGCAGGACCAAGAAGTGACCTTTAATGTTTTCCAAGCCATGAAATTTCCAAGTGATGAAAAGGAAGAAGAAGAATGCTTCAGAATTGATGTTGTTGATAAAATTGTTCAGAATACTGAGTCAAATCCCACAGATACACTTGAAGCTTGCATTACCAACATGACAAACAATGAACTAGATGCTGAAATCTTGGAATGTATCAATTACCTTGACAAACCATTCCGATTCAAAGTAACACCACCAGTTGAAAGCTTGGAATTACCAAAGAAAGACCGAATTAAACCTTCGATTGAAGAACCACCACAGTTGGAACTAAAGTTACTTCCGAGCCATCTCAGGTATGCATTTCTTGGAAACTCTTCTGAATTACCTGTTATTATTTCTTCTTCACTAACATTGGAACAGGAAGAAAAGCTACTAAGAGTTTTACGAGAACACAAAAGAGCCATTGGCTGGACTATAGCAGACATTCGAGGCATTAGTCCATCATTTTGCATGCATAAGATCCTGATGAATGATGAATACAAACCAACAGTGGAGCATCAACGGAGACTCAATCCTATCATGAAGGAAGTGGTGAAGAAAGAGATCATCAAATGGTTGGATGCTGGTATCATTTACCCCATCTCAGACAGCACTTGGGTAAGTCCTATGCAGTGTGTACCAAAGAAAGGAGGAATTACTGTTGTCACCAATGAAAAGAACGAGCTGATTCCAACAAGAACAGTGACTGGATGGAGAGTATGTATGGATTACAGGAAACTGAACAAAGCCACGAGAAAGGACCATTTTCCGCTGCCATTCATTGACCAGATGTTAGACAAACTGGCAGGACATGAGTTTTATTGTTTTCTTGATGGATATTCAGGTTACAATCAGATTGCCATCGCACCAGAAGACCAGGAGAAAACTACTTTTACATGTCCCTATGGTACTTTTGCTTTCCGCAGGATGCCATTTGGATTATGTAATGCCCCTGCCACTTTTCAACGTTGCATGATGGCCATTTTCTCAGACATGCTGGAGCAGAGTATGGAGGTTTTTATGGATGATTTTTCTGTGTTTGGAGATTCTTTTGATCATTGTTTGTTAAATTTGGAACAGGTATTACAAAGGTGCGAAGGATACAAACTTGGTACTCAATTGGGAGAAATGCCATTTCATGGTACAGGAAGGCATTGTTCTTGGACACCGTATTCACAAAAGGGAATCGAGGTAGACAAAGCAAAAATCGAGACAATTGAGAAACTACCTCCACCAACAACTGTAAAAGGGATTCGGAGTTTTCTTGGACATGCAGGTTTTTACAGGAGATTTATCAAAGACTTTCCAAGATTGCCAAACCTCTTTGCAATCTTTTGGAAAAGGATGTGCCTTTCAACTTCACCAAAGAATGCCAGGAAGCTTTTGAGATCTTAAAACAGAAGCTGATTTCTGCCCCCATTATTGTAGCACCAGATTGGACCCTTCCATTTGAAGTAATGTGTGATGCTAGTGATTTTACTGTAGGTGCAGTTTTGGGACAACGCAAAGCAAAGATTTTCCACACCATTTACTACTCCAGCAGAACTCTGAATGAAGCTCAACTCAACTACACAACCACTGAAAAGGAGTTGCTAGCAGTTGTGTACGCTTTTGACAAATTCCGCTCCTATCTGCTGGGTCCCAAAGTGGTGGTATATACAGATCATTCAGCAATCAAATATCTGATCACAAAGAAAGATGCCAAACCTAGATTAATCCGTTGGATACTTCTTTTACAAGAATTCGACGTAGAGATCCGAGACAGGAAAGGAACAGAAAACCAGGTGGCAGATCACTTATCGAGGCTCGAGAATGGAAAAACAGCTGACAAAGAACTAATAATCAAAGAAACTTTTCCAGATGAACAATTATTTTCCATAAAACAACAGGAAGTCCCTTGGTATGCTGACTATGTTAATTATATTGTATCAGGAAAATGGCCGTTGGAATGGACAACTCAACAACGGAAGAAGTTTTTCAAAGAAGTCAAGCACTATGTCTGGGATGAACCGTACCTGTTTAAACGCTGTGCTGATCAATTACTGAGACGGTGTGTTCCACAGGAGGAAGTCAACAGTGTTTTGCAACACTGTCATTCATCACCATACGGCGGACACTTCAGTGGAAACAAAACTGCAGCCAAAGTCCTTCAATCAGGTTTGTTCTGGCCCACACTTTTTAAAAATGCTTATCTTTTTGCTTTTCAATGTGACAGGTGCCAGAGAACAAGGAATATTTCAAGAAGAAATGAAGGACCGTTGCAAAATATTCTTGAAGTGGAGATATTCGATGTATGGGGTATTGATTTCATGGGACCATTTGTTCCCTCATTTGGAAACATGTACATTCTGGTTGCTGTAGACTACGTCTCCAAATGGGTTGAAGCAATTGCACTGCCATCCAATGATTCCAAAGTGGTGATCAAATTCTTGAAAAAGAACATTTTTACTCGGTTTGGAACACCTCGAGCAATTATCAGCGATGGTGGCTCACATTTTTGCAACAGATATTTTGATGCACTCCTATCCAAATATGGAGTTACTCACAAAGTTGCCACAGCTTACCATCCACAGTCAAATGGACAGGTTGAAGTTTCAAACAGGGAGATCAAAAGAATCCTAGAAAGAACCGTTGGATCAACAAGGAGGGACTGGTCTACAAAACTGGATGATGCATTATGGGCCTACCGAACAGCTTACAAGACACCCATTGGTATGTCCCCATATCGATTGGTGTTTGGGAAAGCATGCCATCTGCCAGTTGAACTTGAACACAAGGCGTACTGGGCACTAAAGAAACTGAATCTTAATTCACAAGCTGCAGGAGAGAAAAGACTTCACCAACTCAATGAATTGGAGGAATTTCGCCTACAGGCTTATGAGAATGCCAAATTGTACAAAGAAAAGACCAAAAAATGGCATGACCGAAAAATAGTGCACAGACAGTTGGAACCAAGGCAGCAGGTGTTGTTGTACAACTCTAGGTTAAAACTTTTCCCTGGAAAGTTAAAATCTAGATGGTCCGGACCATTTGTGATCACTCAGATTTTACCATATGGAGCTGTTGAGTTACTGGATCCTAATACCAACAACACATTCAAAGTTAACAGTCAACGTGTCAAGCACTATTGGGGAGAATCATTTGAGCGACAAAAAGAAAGTGTCACACTTTCAGATCCAGCATAAACGTTCAAAAAGTCACGTCTAGCTGACGACGATTAAACTTAGCGCTCGCAGGGAGGCAACCCATGCAATTTTTGTATATATTGTGATTTGGTGTGATTTAATTTTGTGTGTTTAGTTTTTGCAGATTAAGTCATTTCAAGATGGAAGAAGCTCTCGAAAATCTTCACAAACAATTTCCTTCTCTCCCTCAAAAATCTCTGATGAAAGTCTACAAAGCTCGCTTGGAACGAATGAGACTACTGACAATACATGGTGTGCCCAATGACATTCGTTGGGTAATTGAAGCACGAGTCCGATTGGCAGGTGAATCCTCTGATTCTTTTATTTCACATCTGCCTGGTTTTGGAAGAAGCACCTATGCAAAGAAACGAAGAGCTAAGCAAATGGGTGTTTGTTACAAATGTGCACGTTGGAATTGCAATACTCGTTGTCGTTCTTTAGGAATGGTGTCTGTTAATCGCGAAGACAAAATTAAATTCATTAGGAATGGCTTGAGTAAGGAGTCTTTAGATGATATATCTTCGACTCTTGAGACGCATCCCAGTGGATATGTTCACATAGACTTTCATAGATTACATACACAATATCAAAAAGAAAGACAACAGTTAAGTCTTGGGAATCTGACTCAAAAAGACCCTGTTTGCCAATTTATAAGAAAATTGGATGGGAAGCTTGTCCCTGACACATAGATGTCAATCAAGCCGTTACTTTTCTTGTACATATTAAATCTCTTTGTCTTTTCCTAATATTATTGATTTGTTATTTTCTTTTATTTTCTCCGACAGGATCCAGATATTTTTTGACTATCACGATCTTTTGTACTATTATTAATCGTCCTTTGGAAGATACTTGTGCTATTTTTACTAACCCATTTTCAGGTATTATAAATTCAACTCATCTTTGTACCTTTGATGTCATCCTGAGTTGAGAAAAAAAATACATAGAAAAATGGAAGCCACTTCAAGAAGACGAGTTGAAAACATTTGTGTGTTTTGCGGTAGTAGTGTTGGTACTAAACCACAATACATAGAAGCGGCAAAGGAGTTGGGTCGAGTATTAGCTGCAAGGAATATGCACTTAATATATGGCGGAGGAAATCTTGGATTAATGGGGATCGTTTCAAAGGCCGTACAGGATGGAGGCAGTCATGTTTTGGGAATCGTCCCAAAACCCTTAGCTGAGGCAAATCTGATTGAACCAACTAACGGAGAGGAACTGATCGTGCCAGGTATGTCTGAACGTCTGGTAGAAATGATTAACCGTGCTGATGCTTTTATTGCTTTGCCAGGTGGCTTGGGTACATTGGAGGAAATTTTTATTGTACTATCTTGGGCGAACCTGAACATCACCAGAAACCTCTTGGACTACTCAACGTTGATGGATTTTATGATTTTCTTTGTGTGTTTCTTGATGATGCTCGAAGAAATGGGTTCGTTTCAAAACCAATGAAAGAACTCCTATTTACTACCAGAACTGCTCCAGATCTAATTGACCAGCTCATAGCCTATGAACCACAAATTGACCCTATCATTTCAAAGATAAATTGGTCTGGGGACGATCGTGGTAAGAGACGTCGGGTTAATCTGGATCTTAACCTTTAATTTCCTGTAGAATTTCAGTTAACCAGGTATTATCGTCTAAACTCTCTTTTTACTGTTTAAGACATTGGGGACAATGTCTCATTTAGGTTTGGGGGAGGGATTTAGTTGATTAGTACCTTGTTTTTAGTTTGTATGTTGTTTTTATTTTTAGTCCTAAATTTTTCGAAAAATACAAAAAAATTGAAAAATTTTCAAAAATTACAAAAATATTTTGCATTTTTGTGTTTTTTTATTTTGACTAAAAAGGTGGAATTGGTAAGAGATAGCCGAGTAAGGAATTTCCGCTCCTGAGACGTATCTCAAACCTATTTCGAAACAAGTTAATTTTTGTTTATTCCTTTTAATTATTTAATTTGTGAATTCTCCTTAAAACTGACTAAAATGGATCTTCATATGTTCAGTTGACAGGTATTATGAACTTACATGGAAACATACGGACATGAGCTAAAATTGAAAAGTTTGTAATATTCCGTGCTATAGTTTAATTGGAGGAAGCATCTCTAAATAGTGATGGAGTAAAAAAAAAAAAAAACAAAAAAAAAAAACGTCTGAGATCCGAGTTATTAAGTCTGTAAGGGTATTTTAACACCTAGTGCCCTAAAACCAACTGGTTTGGGAGTCATTGGCCCAAAGCTCGTTACATGGATCGAAGATGCTGCAAAAATAAATATATATATCTGAAGTCTGAGTAATTAAGTTCGTAGGGGTGTCTTAACACCTGGTGCCCTAAAGCCAACTGGTTTGGGAGCCACCGACCCAAAGCTCGCTACATAGACGGAAGGTATTGTATATAAATAAATAAAAAAAAAAAAAATCAAAGAAAAAATCAGAAAAATCAGAAAAATTATTCCATTGCTACAAAAAAAGGTGTGAAATCTGATAGAACTTTAGGACAAAAATATTACTCTCTTATCAACTGCACTTATGACTGTTGTGGGCAAAAATGAAATGATTAATATTTTGTTGCTGTGTATATGGAGAATGGTAAAAACAATCGGAGAATTTACTTATTCGGTAATTTAGAAAGAAACAAAACAACTAGTAACTTGGAGTAGATTTTTCACCTGATTAGTCATTTTCTTTCTTTATTCTCTTTTCGCTTGTCTTTTTGCTTTTGTGTGCATTAGTTTTAATACCTTTTTACTTTTGTAAAATGTTTGTGGGTATCATTGCTGTAAACCCTCACGAGACTACACTCGTCCACTAGGGACACCAAGGGGTTTAAAGGCTTGTTGCATATGCTAAATGCAACCGTGATCCCTACGAAAATGGCTTAGTTAATTTTATTATGTTATTTTATTCTGTATTTTGCTCGAGGACTAGCAAAATGTTAGGTTTGGGGGTGTGATGAGTGGTATTTATATCACTATTTCCCACTCATTTATCTAATATTTTGTATAGTTTCTCGGTTGATGAACGTTTTGATGTGTTGTTGTTTTTATTGTTATTTTGCAGATAAATAAAGTTGGACAGCACTGGAGGCAATTTGGGGCAAAACCGGACAAAAATGCGTCAACAAGGATTTTTTTTGGTCTTCTGCGCGTCGCGACGCTGGAGCACTGCGCGCCGCGACGCCCAGCGTGTGCCGGTTCTGCTCAAATGCGCCATGGTCAACGGGTCAACAATTTGAAAAATTTGACTTTGCTAAAATGCGCTGTCCACGTGTCACCATCACATCCGATCTCTGCTAACGTGCGCCGTGCCACGTGTCAACATCATATGCTGCCGACACTCTGACATGACACGTGTCGCCTCGTCATCAGCCATGTCATCGGTCAACGAGTCAACATTGCCACGTGTCATGCCACGTCATCAGACACGTCAGCAAGTCAACCGAGTCAACATGCCACGTCAGCCTCAGCCAATCAGAACTTGACACGTGTCGCCACACGTGTCGCCATCCCATTGTGCCGACAGTTGTACAGTCGGCCGCCACGCCACGTCAGCGCCACGTATAACGCAAGCGCCGTATCGTTCAAGTAGTATAATATCGATCCCACGAGGACTTAATTCCTACTGTTGTTATTAATTATTGAATCTATTTATTTACAATATCTAATTAAATGGAGAGAGAGGATTGTTTGATTGTTGAAAGTGGTTTACAAAATAAATAAAATAAATAAAAACAAAAGAAATACTAAGGAAAATAACAAAAGACACAAAGATTTAAGGTTGTGATTTCTTTTAATATCATTTAAAAGATGAAGTGATTATTTTATAGTTGGTAATATATTGATTTATTAACCTGGAACACTAAATTATGTGTAAGCCTCTGTCGATGGTCAGACACAAATACCCAGTTTAACCCAATTGAACCATATGTCTATGTCAACCAAATATCTTGGATTCATTAAGGTTAAGTTCCAATTATGGCTACCCCCCCCGCCCGACAGGTATATTCCTATCCTGTAAGGAAATCTATTAAAGGGTTATCTATCCTCAAGGAAGATCGTGGGCTATTAAGTCTAAGGCTGAAACCTAAAATCCCTATGTCTAGTTCATTTTAGATTTACCATATCAATCTTATTGGTGATCAGACAACAAGAAGCATTAAGCTTAAGATTTAATAAATAAACCTTTAAATTACTCAACTATAAAATAATCCCTTATAAACCGGTAATATTAAAAGTCATCACAACCCCTAATTAATTAACACATAACTAGGACTATAAAAATAAAATACATAAAATAAATACTGAAAAGTAAAATAAAATAAATAAAATAAAATAAAATGCTAAGGTAAAAGGAATTACTTTTACTACTACTATTTATATATCTCCCATAAAATAATATATAAACTTGTGTTAAATTAACCAACGACAACCGACCATTCTGGCGGTATCCTGATTAAGTCAAATTAAGTCCAACCAGCCATTAAGGCGGAACCAAAAATAAA
Source organism: Zanthoxylum bungeanum (assembly GCA_019454045.1). Classification (NCBI taxonomy): domain Eukaryota; kingdom Viridiplantae; phylum Streptophyta; class Magnoliopsida; order Sapindales; family Rutaceae; genus Zanthoxylum; species Zanthoxylum bungeanum. The sequence continues at coordinate 24,538 of SKCR01035122.1, forward strand.
TTACCACCGACCAGTCTGGCGGTATCCTTGATTAGTCAGGTTTAAACCAATTAAAATTAAATTACCAACCGACCAATATAGCGGTATTCCTTATTAAGTCAATATTTTAAATAGTGAATATATATTTTTACGGGAGATTAATCTAAATAGTAACAGTAAAAGAATTACCTTTCACCCTAGCTGAAAAAGTTACTTCAACATGGTGAATAGTAAAAACTGTAAAAAGTAAAAATTAAATTACTATTATTACAAAAAGTAATTAAAATTAATTACAAACTAAAAATAAAAAAAACTAAAAAAAAAAATAAAAATTCTAGAGAGAGAAACTCTCTCTAGAGAGAGAAATCAAGAGAGAGAAAGGTATTTTTAAAAACTGAAAATTCGCGGCCTATTTATAGCAACAAAATTTTACTGTTCTGTTACTGTTCGCGCGTCGCGACGCCAAGGCGTTGCGCGTCGCGACGCTCATTTGTCGACGTGGCACAATGATACGGCGACACGTAGCAAGGCGGCTGACTGTACAAGCGACACGTGTCAAGGCGGCTAATTCTCAATTATTGTGATGACGTCCATGATGATGTCATGCTGACGCCGGCGACGACGTGGCGATGACATGGCGATGACGTGGCGTGGCGGCTGACTGTTCAACTGTCGGCACAATGGGATTGCGACACGTGCGACACGTGTCAAGTTCTGATTGGCTGAGCTGACGTGGCAAGTTGACTCGTTGACTTGCTGACGTGTCTGATGACGTGGCATGACACGTGGCAAGGTTGACTCGTTGACCGATGACATGGCTGATGACGAGGCGACACGTGTCATGTCAGAGTGTCGGCAGCATATGATGTTGACACGTGGCACGGCGCACGTTAGCGGATTCGTTGTGATGGTGACACGTGGCACGGCGCATTTTAGCAAAGTCAAAACTTTTCAAATTGTTGACCCGTTGACCATGGCGCATTTTAGCAGAACCGGCACACGCTGGGCGTCGCGGCGCGCAGTGTTCCAGCGTCGCGACGCGCAAGAGGCGAAAATATCCCTGTTGACGCATTTTTGTCCTGTTTTGCCCCAAATTGCCTCCAGTGCTGTCCAAACTTTATTTATCTGCAAGATAACAATAAAACACATCAAAACGTTCATAAAACTCGAGAAACTATACAAAATATTAAGTTTAATGAGTGGGAAATAGTGATATAATACCACTCATCACACCCCCAAACCTAACATTTTGCCTAGTCCTCGAGCAAAATACAGAATAAAATAACATAACAAAATTTAACTAAGCCACTTTCGTAGGGATCACGGTTGCATTTAGCATATGCAACAAGCCTTTAAACCCCTAGGTGTCCCTAGTGGACGAGTGTAGTCTCGTGAGGGTTTACAGCAATGATACCCACAAACATTTTACAAAAGTAAAAAGTTAGTTAAAACTAATGCACACAAAAGCAAAAAGACAAGCGAAAAGAGAATAAAGAAAGAATAGTGACTAATCAGGTGAAAATTCTACTCCAAGTTACTAGTTGTTTTGGTTCTTTCTAAATTACCGAATAAGTAAATTCTCCGATTATTTTTACCATTCTCCATATACACAGCCAACAAAAACTTGACCGGCGTAAACACACACGTATAACGCAAGCGCACGTATCGTTCAAGTAGTATAAAAATATCGATCCCACGAGGACTTAATTCCTACTGTTGTTATTATTATTGAATCTATTTAATTACAAATATCTAATTAAATGGAGAATGGAATTGATTGCTTGATTGATTTGGTTGATTGAAGATTTGCTAAATAAATAAATAAAAAGATAAAAGAAAATACTAAGGAAAATAACAGATAAAAAGATATAAGGTTGCGATTTCCTTTAATATCATTTAAAAGATGAAGTGATTATTTTATGTTTGTGTAATAAATCAGTTTACTAACCTGGAACACTAAATTATGTAAAAGCCTCTTCCGATGGTCAACTACAAATACCCAGTATAACCCATTGAACCATATTCCTATGTCAACCACATTACCTGGATTCATTAAGTCTAAGTTCCAATTATTATTACCCCCCGCCCGACAGGTATATTCCTATCCTGTAAGGAAATCTATTAAAGGGTTATCTATCCTCAAGGAAGATCGTGGGCTATTAAGTCTAAGGCTGAAACCTAAAATCCCTATGTCTAGTTCATTTTAGATTTACCATATCAATCTTATTGGTGATCAGACAACAAGAAGCATTAAGCTTAAGATTTAATAAATAAACCTTTAAATTACTCAACTATAAAATAATCCCTTATAAACCGGCAATATTAAAAGTCATCACAACCCCTAATTAATTAACACATAACTAGAACTATAAAAATAAAATACATAAAATAAAAATACTGAAAAGTAAAATAAAATAAAATAAAATAAAATAAAATGCTAAGGTAAAAGGAATACTTTTACTACTACTAATTTAGATATCTCCCATAAAATAATATATAAACTTGTGTTAAATTTACCAACCGACCAGTCTGGCGGTATCCAGATTAAGTCAAATTAAGTCCAACCAGCCATTAAGGCGGAACCAAAAATAATTTACCAACCGACCAGTCTGGCGGTATCCTTGATTAGTCAGGTTTAAACCAGATTAAAATTAAATTACCAACCGACCAATATAGCGGTATCCCTTATTAAGTCAATATTTTAAATAGTGAATATATTATTTTTAAGGGAGATTAATCTAAATAGTAACAGTAAAAGAATTACCTTTCACCATAGCTGAAAAAGTTACTTCAACATGGTGAATAGTAAAAACTGTAAAAAGTAAAAAGTAAAAAGTAAAAATTAAATTACTATTACAAAACGTAATTAAATTATTTACAAAACTAAAAATAAAAAAAACTAAAAAATAAAAATAAAAATTCTAGAGAGAGAAATTCTCTCTAGAGAGAGAAATCAAGAGAGAGAAAGGTGTACTAAAAACTGAAAATTCGCGGCCTATTTATAGCAAAAAATTTTACTGTTCAGGAACTGTTTTGCGCGTCGCGACGCCAAGGCGTTGCGCGTCGCGACGCTCATTTGTCGACGTGGCACAATGATACGGCGACACGTAGCAAGGCGGCTGACTGTACAAGCGACACGTGTCAAGGCGGCTAATTCTCAATTATTGTGATGACGTCATTGATGACGTCATGCTGACGTGGCGATGACGTGGCGCTGACGTGGCGAGGCGGCTGACTGTTGACTTGTCGGCACAATAGGATTGCGACACGTGGCGACACGTGTCATGCTCTGATTGGCTGAGGCTGACGTGGCAAGTTGACTCGGTTGACCTGCTGACATGGCTGATGATGAGGCGACACGTGTCAAGTCAGAGTGTCGGCAGCATATGATGTTGACACGTGGCACGGCGCACGTTAGCGGATTCGTTGTGATGGTGACACGTGGCACGGCACATTTTAGCAAAGTCAAAACTTTTCAAATTGTTGACCCGTTGACCATGGCGCAGTTTAGCAGAACCGGCGCACGCTGGGCGTCGCGGCGCGCAGTGTTCCAGCGTCGCGACGCGCAAAAGACTAAAATATCCCTGTTGACGCATTTTTGTCCGGTTTTGCCCCAAATTGCCTCCAGTGCTGTCCAAACTTTATTTATCTGCAAAATAACAATAAAACACATCAAAACGTTCACAAAACTCAAGAAACTATATAAAATATTAAGTTAAATGAGTGGGAAATAGTGATATAAATACCACTCATCAGATGTCTAGTCACTTTGAGTGATTGACAACATGTCACTTGTGATTGATGTGAATAGTTGATGGAAGTGGTTGGAAAGCATTAAATGCTTTTGGCTCCAAAATTGTATTTGAGTTTTGGAAATGCTTTTACAATTTTTTTATTTTAATTTTTTGTGTATTAGATACACAAGCCAAAATAAACCAACACACTTTATCTCTCTCTTCCTCTTGGATTCGGCTAAGGGCCTTATTCTTCTCCTCTAATACCATTGTTGGGAAATCTCTAAGTCTCGAGGATCGATTAAAGCATAGAAACATACATGTGAATACACAAGGAAGTTGCAGAATACTTACATCGAGTGGTTGAGCGATGCGACGAAGAAAAAAACTCTCCAAGATCCCTCCTAGAGTGCTCGGCTGTGGGCTGTTTTGGCTCTTCAAAATTTTTGGTCATAATTGGGCCTAATGGGCCTAATTGATATCTAGGCTTATGGGGGTTATTCCTTGATGGGCTTTGGTTTTGGGTTTGACCCAAGTTGACCAAAAGTCCCACGCCTTAAAGAAATTAATTGAAAGCCCATTGGACTTTAATTAAATTAACATTGGACGTTACTCGGGGCTTTGAAACCCGTAACGATTAAATTTGGAATTTAAGTCGTAAAGATTTATTAATAAGTGTAATATTTAATTTGGAATTAAATAGCGAATTAGTATTAAATGCAAATTGAATTGGATTTAATTTTCTAGTTTAATAAAATTCAAGAATTCGTACTTTAAGTACTTATTCGCAAAACGAGTTTGACTCGCGCAAAATCAAATCGTTGTTTGAACATTGGATGGTCATTAATTATCAGATTAATTAATTGGATAGATTGATTGATAACATGCTTGTGTGAATACATGGTTGCGAGCATGAATAATGTATATCAGATGGATATTAGATGGGTGGGGCAATTTGGAAAATTGTTGTATAAATTTAGAATTTATTAATTGGACCTGCGTGTCCAGCCTATACTACCTCCTTACTCTGTGTATTTCTCTTCTCACCTATTCCCCTCAATGTAAAATGAGGTTTCTTTAGAAGTGTATGTAACGGGTAGAAGTAATACTTATACTACGGAGAGAGGAAAATGAGAGATTTGATCTAGGATCAATTTGTTAAGATATCCATCCGCTATCATAATATATTTAATTTTATATGCACCTTATTAAATGTTTTAGAAGCATGTGTTAAAGGGTGTATGTGTTTGGTTTCTATAATATGTCCCAAGGAAAGATTAAGCATTGAAATACAATAAATGAATATATATTTAACTTTGAAGTATGGCGGAATCATACTTACAATGCTTTGTTGATGAAGAAAATCAAACCAAAATGGAAGCTCCAAGTGTTGATTGATTCGGGCAAGAGGAGAAAGAAGGTGGAAAGCTCCAAGCTTTGTGAATTCCTTGCTCTATGATGGTTTCCCTATCACCTCTTTTGATCCCTTGAAGGTGCTAGCCTTGCATGTGAGGAGATGTTCCAAACAACCACACTATCTTCAAGCTTTTTGGCAACCAAAATGAAGAAGATGAAGACCAAAAACTGCATGCAGTTTTCGGCAATGTGAGAGAGAAGAGAGATTTTTCTTTTTGATTTTTTGATACCAAAAATCAATTTATATTTATGCCATAATATTTATTAAATAATAATAAATCTATGACACAAACCATGCAAAGGCTTAGAGTGTCAAACACTCAAATTCCATGCATAACAATTGAGTGTATTATACACTATCACCATGCAATGCATTATCAATAAAATAATACATATAATGACATGTGTCATGTGGGCCCCACACGTTTCCAAATGAAAGTGGGCCCACGTGCACTCACGCGTTCGGGTTCGATATTTCCGAAATACCGAACTTGCGTCGCGACGTTAATTAAATCGAATTTAAATAAATAATCGCGCCTAGCGAAATTATTATTTACGTCGCTAACGAATTAATTCTAAATAACTCGTATGCCCGAATTAAAATCTAATTTTAATTTCGCGTCGAAATCGAATTTCAATTATTATATCGAATATAATAATTTTACTGATTAATTCCAAATTAATCGTTCTCTCTCTCTAAATAAGGCACTTTATCCGAGATAAAGTTTCTCCGCAATTAATCCAAGATTAATTAAGTTCGAATCAAATATCATAGGTGAATCTTCAGGAAGCGACCCAAGAGATCTCCGGATATGTTGGCAGTAAATACGGTCGTCGGATAATCCGAACACGCACGTACCTCGTACTACGTTCTTACCGATTCACAAGACAAGGTTGGCTTCTAGCAAAGCGCCATGCCTACCCAATTCTCCAGAAATATTCTTATAGGAATATAAGATCTATATCAAGCGTAGTATACCGTAGTATTGCGTACATCGATCCAGTATCGGATGATCACATGCTAGGCCTGGGGCTGGAGATGTGTCTGCCCCGTACGAAACATATATCGGACATCAAGCAACTAGTCTCTTTAAATCGGACAATCCTGACCTAGTCATATTGTCCCGACGGTTGCAACCTTTTATAGAGTACTAGTTCTGTGTCCTGCGTGATCATCACCTCCATATGTCTGAAGCGATACTTCCATCTTGACATCACATCCAGTACACTACGATTCTCGATAAACCCAGAAGAGGTGTACACAGAACCGGTTAAGGTCCCCAACCACCAAACCAAAGTTTACCGATTGTCGCAAGTACTAGCGATGTAAGTCTCAGGTTAAGACCATATACACCTACCCTGATGCGGCCTCCCATAGACACCAGACATACTACCAATGGGATTCCGCGGGGTCTATCCAGAGCGAAGCTGTTTTCCGTACCATCGGTAAAACACAACCTCCTATCGCACTTGCATAAGTATCCAATACTTAAATATATGAGAACTATGCCGTTGTGCCCTCACAACGTGCACAAGCGCAATACTAGTCTATTCCGCATTATCGATGTCCAGTCTCGATAATACTACGGCTAGGGATATTTAATGATTAAACCTTTATGGATTGATACTGTCTCATATCATCTCAATCCAGTACTAATCATATGGACTTTCGCCATTTATATATCAAAGTAAATAATATTTACAAAATGGCAAAAGGCAATTTCATTATCACATAGTTAATTTTGTACAATAATACAATATCATTTACAAACAGTGACGCTATGGGACATAATGTCTAACAATCTCCCACTTGGCCTATAGCCAGTCACTCAAGCATCTAATACCCGAACTATGTATGTGTCGTTCAAAAACTTGCTGAAGAACAGCCTTCGTCAGCGGATCTGCAATGTTGTCATCTGATGTGACCTTCTCGACTTTTACATCGCCACGATGTATAATCTCCCGAATCAGATGGTAACGTCGAAGAACATGCTTGGACCGTTGATGAGACCTTGGTTCCTTAGCCTGTGCTATAGCCCCGTTATTGTCACAATACAATGGAACGGGCTCAGCTGCTAACGGAACTACTCCTAATCCGATTAGGAACTTTCGGATCCAAACTGCCTCCTTTGCTGCTTCAGATGCAGCGATGTACTCCGCTTCTGTTGTTGAATCGGCAACAGTATCTTGCTTGGAAGATTTCCAGCTCACTGCTCCGTTATTCAAACAAAAAATGTACCCGGATTGCGACTTGTAGTCATCCTTGTCGGTTTGGAAACTTGCATCGGTATACCCAGATACCGCAAGTTCTCCACCTCCATAAATTAAGAAAGCATCCTTAGTTCGTTTAAGATACTTAAGGATATTCTTAACTGCTATCCAGTGACCTTCACCTGGATCGGCCTGATAGCGACTGCACATGCTCAAAGCATATGAGACATCAGGTCGTGTACATATCATGGCATACATGATCGATCCGACTGCCGAGGCGAACGGTATCCGACTCATGTGGTCTCTCTCTTCCTGAGTCTTAGGACACATGTCCTTAGACAGAGAGGTACCACGTACCATTGGAACCAATCCCCTCTTGGATTGTTCCATGTTGAATCGCTTCAACACTTTATCAATGTATGTACTCTGGGAGAGTCCAAGCAGCTTTCTAGATCTATCCCTGTAGATCTTTATTCCAAGAATAAAGGCTGCTTCTCCCAGATCTTTCATGGAGAATTTTAATGAAAGCCAAGCTTTCACCGACGTTAGCATGGGAATGTCATTGCCTATAAGCAATACGTCGTCGACATAAAGGACAATAAAAGTAAGTGCTCTCCCACTAACCTTCTTGTATACACAAGGGTCATCTGCGTTTTGCACGAAATCATATTCTTTTATGATCTCATCAAAACGCTGATTCCATGACCGTGATGCTTGCTTCAATCCATAAATGGATCGATTTAACTTACAAACCTTGTTTGCAAGTCTAGGTACGATAAAACCGTCAGGCTGTTGCATATAAACATCCTCCAAAAGGTTTCCGTTAAGGAAAGCGGTTTTAACGTCCATCTGCCATATCTCGTAATCGAAATATGCAGCTATTGCAAGCATTATCCGAATGGATTTAATCATGGCAACGGGTGAGAAGGTTTCGTCATAATCAATACCATATTGTTGACGATACCCCTTCGCTACAAGCCTAGCTTTGTACGTTTGTACGTTGCCATCCATGTCGGTCTTCTTCTTGAAGATCCATCTGCATCCAATAGGCTTTACGCCTTCTGGTGCATCAACCAGTGTCCAAACTTGGTTGGCGTACATGGAATCCATCTCGGACTTCATGGCATCTTGCCATAAAGCGGAATCGATATTTTGTATCGCTTCCTCATACGTAGCCGGTCATTATCCTCAATAAGATTAATATCTACATGAGGTGAGATCAGGAACCCATACCTCTCAGGTACTGTTCTGACTCTCTCCGACCTACGCGGTCCTTGTGTATGTGAAGTTTGTGGTACAGACTCATCCCGGATGGTCTGTTCTTGTTCCGTCGTTGATTCATTGCCAGGAACAGTATCACTACGATCTTCATCGAGTTCTACTTTCCTCCCACTTACCACTGCATTTATAAAATCCTTCTCAAGGAAAAATGCTTGTAGAGCAACAAATACTTTGTTCTCTTGTGGGTGATAGAAGTAATATCCTTTGGTTTCCCTAGGATATCCTACAAAAGGCATTTATCAGTTTTGGGTTCAAGTTTGGTACTTTCCAAACGTTTAACATATGCCCAGCATCCCCAAATCTTCAGGAAAGAGAAACCTGGTTTCCTTCCTGTCCATATCTCATATGGAGTCTGTTCAACAGACTTCGACGGTACCTTATTCAAAATAAGTATAGCACTGTTTAATGCGTATCCCCAGAAGGATATTGGTAGCTCAGTGCGACTCATCATTGACCTTACCATGTCCAACAAGGTGCGGTTTCTCCGTTCGGACACACCGTTTAATTGCGGTGTTCCAGGAGGAGTCCACTGTGAAAGAATACCATATTCTTTCAAGTAATCTTGAAACTCATAACTTAAGTATTCGCCACCACGGTCTGACCGTAATGTCTTAATACTCTTCCCTGTTTGTTTCTCCACTTCGTGTCGAAACTCTTTGAATTTCTCAAAAGTTTCCGACTTGTGTCTCATAAGATACACATAACCGTAACGAGATGCATCATCTGTAAAGGTTACGAAGTAGTGAAATCCACCTCTAGCCTGGCTAGACATGGGCCCGCATACGTCAGTATGAACGAGAGCTAACAGTTCTGTGGCACGTTCACCTTTACCGCTAAAAGGTGATTTAGGCATTTTGCCTAAAAGACAAGATTCGCAGACGTCATATGAATTGGGATCAAATTCGTCCAAGTACCCACTCTCTCTTCGAAAGTGTGGATATGCGAGTCTTGTTAATGTGTCCTAGACGACAATGCCACATATAAGCTTCATCTTTTAGATTACTCCTTTTGAGCCTTTTGTTTGTCATTTTAGGAGATTCATTTATATTCAAAATATAAAGACCGTTATTTGCAACAGCTGTGCAAATTTCTGCATCATTTTTATATAAATAACACCCAGTGTTTCTAAATACAAAAGTGTAACCCTGCTGGGTTAACAAGGATACAGATATAATATTCCTAGTTAAACTAGGCACAAATAACAGTTCAAAAGTTTAAGTACATGCCCTGAGGGCAGTTCTAAAACAAAAGTCCCTACGGCCAAAACAGCAACTGGTGTTCCGTTTCCGACCCGTAGATCCATCTCCCCTGACGCCAGCATCCTGCTATCATGCAGATCCTGCACATCAGTACAAATATGAGCACCACAACCAGAATCAAAAATCCAATTTTTAAAACTAGAAGTATTCATATTTATCTCAATAACAAACATACCAGAGGCGATAGCCTTGCCAGCCTTGATATCCTCCCTCTGCACAATGCTCATTTGGCAGTCACGTTTCCAGTGACCCCTCTTGCCGCAGTTGAGGCAGATGTCGCGAGATTTGTCCTTTGGCTTCCTAGAAGCCACTGTCAACTTGCCTTTGCCCTTGTTCTTGAACTTCTTCTTCCTCGCACCTCCAATTGCCTTGGGCCCAGCCTTTGGCGCATGAGAGGTCGATGCAAAATGCGCCTCGCGCTTGCTCCCCTTTAGGAGTTCCCTTTCGGACTCCTTCAATACGGATAACAGCTCTCCAAGAGTGTCATCTGTATCCATCAACTTATAGTTGATTATGATTTGTTTCCAAGTATCAGGAAGTGACTGCAAGATCATATCTATAGTCAGCTCAGCCTCCAAGACTATTCCCATATTGGCCAACTCATCAATATCGGCGATCATTTGAGTCCCGTGGGCCTCAACTGATGCGCCGTCTGTCATCCGGGAGCGGAAGAGTTTCCTTACTAGCTCGTACCTCTTCATCCGCTTATTGGTGCGGTGAAGATCACGCAATCTTGCCATCATGTTATAGGGATCCAAGTCCCTGTACTGGCGTCTGAAATGCTGGGTCATTGCAGCTAGCATAACTGACTGAGCTTGGTCACAATCGTCACTATGAGTCTTCCATAACTCTAGCTCCAGTGGCTCAGTGGGTTCAGGCGGGAGAGGTCTCTGAATAGTATACAGTATCCTCTCAGCCCCAAGCACTATCTTGAGGTTCATTTCCCAGTCGGCAAAGTTTGTCCCTTTGAAGACATTATCGCCCATGATTATGTCGCGGATATTACCTTTGCCAATCATCTTGACAACTATAGTCCAACTATAAAGTCAACGATGTTATGGGTACAGTCAAACTGTTACAAAAAATAACAATATATTAGTCCAACTAATTATTAAAATATTGACGAAATAATTTTGAAAGACGCGTAAGGCTAAGTATCTGAATGAAATTGCAAATTCAATAATAGCCTCCCACTATTTTCTTCAAGTTTCTAACCCTCTGTAGAGAACTCGGGAAATCGAATTTCCTAGTGGGCTAGGATCCCGTTAAATAACACACAACCTTGACTTTGGCCAATAAAAATTGTATGCTATTTAACTTAGGTAGATCTCCATGATCAATTGGATCTCATCCAATTCCTAGATCCGGTTAGGTGGACATCCAAGTCCGAAACATATATAATGCAATGTAACCATTACATTTTCCTAACCCTATCCTCCGAATCATCTAGGCCTTGGCTTTGGCCAAAAACAAACCTAATGATTCCAGTTAAGCGGGACCCATTGACGAGGAAAGTTTCGTAATCAATGTCGTTGGACAAAAAGTGATCTTGACTTTGGCCAATAAAAATCACGATTTGGACAAGACACCGATATGCAACAAAAACTCTCATGATTCAAGTACATCCTTGATTGACAAAGGTCTTGACTTTGGTCAAAACAAACAATGCCAATGCCAACTTCGGATCTTGAACAAGAACCATTCAATGGAAGGATATTCGCTTAATATAAATTGAGGGATTTTCGCGTAATTGGCAACCAATTTATTTATCTTTGTTAGGTCTCATCATCATACACCCCTTAAGCATGCTTCTAAAACATCATAAAGCGCGTAAAGTAAATTAATAGTGATATGCGGATGGATATATAAACAACTTGTTCCTAGAACAAATCACTCCTTTCTTCCCCCTCTCCCGCTAGCACTATTCTACTTCTACCCAATTACATAATACAATAAGAGAAACCTCATTTACATTGAGGGGAATTAGGTGAGAAGAGAATACAAGAGATAAAAGAGATAAGGCTGGACACGCAGGTCCAATTTATAAATTCCAAATTTACAATAATTTCTAAAATTACCCTTTCCCTTCTAATATCCATCCGATATACACTATTCATTCATCACATATATATATTCAAACAAGACATGCTTTTACAACCAATCTAATCCAATTAATTAGTCTTTGTTAAAGTGATCATCCAATGTTCAAACAATGGTTTGATTTTGCGCGAGTCCAACTCGATTGAGAATAAGTACATAGGGTACGAATTCGCGAATTATATCGAACTACTTATTAAATCTAATTTAATTCGTATTCAATACTAATTCAATTATTTAATTCCAAATTAAATGTTTACACTTTTAATGTGCTTTAAAGACTTAGATTCTAAATCTAATCTTATTGGGCCTCAAAGCCCAACTAACATCCAATGTTTAATTTAATTCAAGTCAAATGGGCTTTCAATTGATTTATTAAGGCTTGGGCTTTGGTCAATGTGGGTCAAACCAATTACCAAGCCCAAATAAGGAATCACCCCTTAAATGCCATAAAACAATTTTAAGCCCATAAGGCCCAATTAAATTATTAAAGCCCATTATATTATATTTGGACTTAATGGAGTGATTTAGGCCCAAATGGATCCAATCCTTTTGCCCAAATCTACTTGGTCCAACAAGCCCATTATGCCCAAATACAATATTAAAAGCCCAATTCACAAATTAAGCCCATTAATTAAATTTTAATATTCCAAATTAAAGTCCAATTAATTAAAGTGTAATACCAAGATTAATACATTAAACCAAATATTTCAAAAATACCCATTTAATTTATTAATCATGTATTGTTCAAAATAAATGTCCAACATTAATTTTAACAAAAAATCAACTCCTTTACATGTCCTTGTACATTCGGCCAAGGTGAGTTTTTTGTGTCGATTTGTTTTTCAATCCGATTGAATTACTAATCTACGTCCCGTACACGTTCTAAGTCATCCAATGATCTTAAACACAAAAAATTCAATCCACTCCAAGTAGCAACACATTCGGCCAAGGCATGAATTTGGGGAAAAAATCATCCAATGCATTTTTCATAAAATTGATTCCATGTAACATCATTCTATATACATGTAAGCATTCTTATTCATCAAATTTCCAAGAACATGCTTCAACCAATTTTAACATACCATTCGGCCAAGGTTGAATTTTGGGGAAAAATCATCCAATGCATTTTTCATAAAATTGATTCCATGTAACATCATTCTATATACATGCAAGCATTCTTATTCATCAATTTCACAAGAACATGCTTCAATCAATTTCTTCATACCATTCGGCCAAGGTTAATTTTTGGGGAAAATTCATCCAATGCATTTTTCATAAAATTGATTCCATGTAACATCATTCTATATACATGCAAGCATACTCATTCATCAAATTTCACAAGAACATGCTTCAACCAATTTTGTCAAATTTTAACCTAAAGTATTTCATGCTTAACCATGGCTCCATGATACCATTGTTGGTTTCTATAATATGTCCCAAGGAAAGATTAAGCATTTGAAATACAATAAATGAATATATATTTAACTTTGAAGTATGGCGGAATCATACTTACAATGCTTGTTGATGAAGAAAATCAAACCAAATGGAAGCTCCAAGTGTTGATTGATTCGGCCAGAGGAGAAAGAGGTGGAAAGCTCCAAGCTTTGTGAATTCCTTGCTCTATGATGGTTTCCCTATCACCTCTTTTGATCCCTTGAAGGTGCTAGCCTTGCATGTGAGAAGATGTTCCAAACAACCACACTATCTTCAAGCTTTTGGCAACCAAAATGAAGAAGATGAAGACCAAAAAATGCATGCAGTTTTCGGCAATGTGAGAGAGAGAAGAGAGATTTTTTTCTTGTTGATATTTGATACCAAAAATCAATTTATATTTATGCCATAATATTTATTAAATAATAATAAATCTATGACACAAACCATGCAAAGGCTTAGAGTGTCAAACACTCAAATTCCATGCATAACAATTGAGTGTATTATACACTATCACCATGCAATGCATTATCAATAAAATAATACATATAATGACATGTGTCATGTGGGCCCCACACGTTTCCAAATGAAAGTGGGCCCACGTGCACTCACGCGTTCGGGTTCGATATTTCCGAAATACCGAACTTGCGTCGCGACGTTAATTAAATCGAATTTAAATAAATAATCGCGCCTAGCGAAATTATTATTTACGTCGCTAACGAATTAATTCTAAATTAACTCGTATGCCCGAATTAAAATCTAATTTTAATTTCGCGTCGAAATCGAATTTCAATTATTATATCGAATATAATAATTTTACTGATTAATTCCAAATTAATCGTTCTCTCTCTCTAAATAAGGCACTTTATCCGAGATAAAGTTTCTCCGCAATTAATCCAAGATTAATTAAGTTCGAATCAAATATCATAGGTGAATCTTCAGGAAGCGACCCAAGAGATCTCCGGATATGTTGGCAGTAAATACGGTCGTCGGATAATCCGAACACGCACGTACCTCGTACTACGTTCTTACCGATTCACAAGACAAGGTTGGCTTCTAGCAAAGCGCCATGCCTACCCAATTCTCCAGAAATATTCTTATAGGAATATAAGATCTATATCAAGCGTAGTATACCGTAGTATTGCGTACATCGATCCAGTATCGGATGATCACATGCTAGGCCTGGGGCTGGAGATGTGTCTGCCCCGTACGAAACATATATCGGACATCAAGCAACTAGTCTCTTTAAATCGGACAATCCTGACCTAGTCATATTGTCCCGACGGTTGCAACCTTTTATAGAGTACTAGTTCTGTGTCCTGCGTGATCATCACCTCCATATGTCTGAAGCGATACTTCCATCTTGACATCACATCCAGTACACTACGATTCTCGATAAACCCAGAAGAGGTGTACACAGAACCGGTTAAGGTCCCCAACCACCAAAACCCAAGTTTACCGATTGTCGCAAGTACTAGCGATGTAAGTCTCAGGTTAAGACCATATACACCTACCCTGATGCGGCCTCCCATAGACACCTAGACATACTACCAATGGGATTCCGCGGGGTCTATCCAGAGCGAAGCTGTTTTCCGTACCATCGGTAAAACACAACCTCCTATCGCACTTGCATAAGTATCCAATACTTAAATATATGAGAACTATGCCGTTGTGCCCTCACAACGTGCACAAGCGCAATACTAGTCTATTCCGCATTATCGATGTCCAGTCTCGATAATACTACGGCTAGGGATATTTAATGATTAAACCTTTATGGATTGATACTGTCTCATATCATCTCAATCCAGTACTAATCATATGGACTTTCGCCATTTATTATCAAAGTAAATAATATTTACAAAATGGCAAAAGGCAATTTCATTATCACATAGTTAATTTTGTACAATAATACAATATCATTTACAAACAGTGACGCTATGGACATAATGTCTAACAGTAATAAGAAGAGACCTTAACAAAGATAATAATTGTTGCCAATTTGCACGCGAAAAACCCGCACAAAATATGATGCGTTTTTCTTCATTGAGTGATTCTTTACTCAAGATCCAAAGACGTGGCATTGGTTTTTTGGCAAAGTCAATACCTTTGTCCTTAGAGGATGTGTTTTTGAATCACGAGAGCTTTGTTCCATATTGGGGTCTGTCCAAGTTGTGGTTTGTTGGCCAAAGTCAAGACCACTTCTTGTCCATCTACATTGATTACGAAGCTTTCCAATGGTCAATGGGTTCCGCTTAACTGGGATCACTAAGTTTGTTGTGCTAAAAAGCTAAGGCTTAGTTGATTCAGAGGAAAAGGTTAGGTTATATATTGGAATATTGGCATATATTTGGCATATATAAGTTATATATTTTCGGACTTGGGGTCCCCCTACTGGATCTAGGATTGGATGGGATCCAATTGATCTTAGAGATCTACCTAGTTAATTATCATACAATTTGTTGGCCAAAGTCCAAATTGTGTGTATTTAACGGGATCCTAGCCCACTAGGAAACAATGTTTCCCGAGTACTCGACATAGGGTAAGAGGCTCGCCGAAAAATAGTGGGAGGCAAGTACTAAATTTGCAATATTCGTTTATAACTTGCCATACGCGGCTTATTTAAAATATTTCGTCAATTAATAATTAATTATATTAGTTTTGGACTAATATTAATGTTGTTTTAAACAGTTGGACTGTATTCAAACTATTTTCAATTATAGTTGATTTTATATTGGATTATAGTAATCAATATAATTGAATTAACCTATTAAATTATAGTTGATTATATAGTTGGACTATAGTAATCATTATAAGAAATAGTAACGCTAAATCGGTGATTAAAATAGTTGGACTATTATAATCAAGATAAATTGAAAGATTAGTGTTTAAAACATATCCTGGGTGAAAATGCTTTAAACGACTTTAATTTTCAAATTGGGAATAAAATTTCAGGATGGTCCTGGAAACTAATAAGTGTTACTTTATTTGATAAAATAACATAGTAGGCCTAAGCCCAGAGTTAAGCAAATAGTAGAGCATAATCTTTGGAAGATTATGTGATGATAACTTTAGGCTTAATCCATTAAGCTTGCCAAATTAGACTCCTTAATTTCTAATCAAAACTAAAGATTAGATCCTTAAAGTATGATAATTGAAATTGAAGGATCTTCATGGATCTAATTTTTAGATCTTTTGAAGTACAAATTGCAATAGTAAACCTTGGAGAGTTAATGGCTATTCTCAAGGAGACAAAGCCAAAGTTTGCAAATAAGGCAATAGCGCAAGGCAACCCCTTTTTTTCGACATTCTCTGAAGGTCAAGGCTTGGCCATAGGCTTCTGGGTGTGGAAAAGGGCAAAGGGAAAATCATTATAATCTTCTGGGAAGACAATGGACATATCCCAAGATGTCTGCTAAATTGTGGCAAACGGGATCGCGGAAGCATGACTGCCGTTTGGACAAAGCAGACATGAAGGAATTGAAGACGGGCAAGGCTCTGACTTCAAATATGTTTTTCATAAATATGTTTCACTACTAGTATTAAAATTGGATTTTAGATACTTAGTGGTGGTACATAATAGGTACTGGTGTGCAGAATCTGCTATGAGCAGGATACTAAATTCAGTTGAGATACATCTGCGAATTGAAAATGGGACGAAGTCGCTGTTTTAACAGTAGATACCTAAGTTTAGAACTGTCTTCAGGTGTGTACTTAAATTAGGAAACTGTTACAATGTAACTAGTATGACTAGATACATATCTCTATATCAGGGGTTAACCCGTTGCGGTATACCTTTATTCTAGAACACTAAAGGTTTTATTATATAAGACGATATTGAGATAAACACATTAGATGTGAATAACATAATTATATTTTGAATATAAATAAATCTCAAAGCGTATAACATGACAAACAAATAGCTCAAACTGATTTAATCAGTTGAACTTAATTTGGCATTGTTGTCTGTGACACAATTAAACAAGACTCGTATATCCACACTTTCGAAGAGTGGGTATTAGGACTAATTTGATTCTATTCAAATAAAGTCTACGAATCTAGTTTTAGGGCAAAGTGCCTAAAACACTATTTACTTGGTAAAAGTGCAAATGCCACCGATCTGTTAGCCTAGTTCATAATGAAGCAAGTGGGCCCATGTCTAGCTAGGCTAGAGGTGGATATGAATATTTCGTGACCTGAACGGATGTGGCATCCGTATGATTATGTGTTTCTTTCGAAACACAAATCGAAAACTTTTAGAGTTTCGACACGAAAGAGACAAACAGATCGGCTAAAGTATAAAATCGTCACGGTTTAGACCATGATGAAAATACTTAGCAATAAGTTCTTATACTTGAAAGAGTATAGTATTCTTTCATTAAGACCTTCTCCCGGAACACGTCAATTTTGACGGTGTGTCCGAACGGCTAAACCGAATTTTGTTAGACATGATGAGGTTAATCATGAGTCGCTCTGAGCTAATCATTTCCTTCAACAGATAAGCATAAACAGTGCAGAACTTATTTAGAATAAGGTTCCATGAAAATCTGTTTGACAGACTTCATATTAGATATGA